>PVKS010043807.1:0-14678 GCA_004027875.1 Aplodontia rufa | reverse complement strand
AAAAAAAAAAAACCTGGTAACGGAGAAAATGGATAATAGTAAGGTAATGAAAAAGTTGTGAATATTGTTTGAATCATTATTGATTTATATGAAATGTTAAATCATAAATAGAACAACCCTGTGAGTGTTCTCTTGCTAAAGACTGTCTTTCTCTTCCTCTTCTACCACTTCCTCTCCTTTCTTCATTGTATTTGCCACTCCAGTTAACTGTCAAAAGTAGGATGAATGAATTTTAGATCCCTTTATATTTGAAATGAAAACCCTCTGTCCTCTTCCTCCTACATTCTCCCTAATTGTGGCTATTACCTCACTATTTGTCCCATTCTTCTGTGTCCCTCTCAGAAAACCAAGTCATGCATTCTAAGAACTTCAGTGTTCCATGATACATACAATCTGTATGTAGATCTACATCCCAAGATGGGACTACTGACTCCTTTGACAGTTTTATGTAGTTACCTAGGGGAAGAAAAAAAAAGCATACATACACATTTCATTTGTCATCTTCTCAAACAATATGACCAAATCCCCTCCCCTGGTTGATTCAGTAGCACCACTGGATTCTGTGCCTTTTAGCTTCAGAGATGCATGAACTTTCCTCATACTTTTATCCTCCACGTGTGTCAGTCATGGACCTGTGGTTGCATCAGTATATCCCTCCAGGGTGTCTTATCTCTCTCCATCTGCATGGTTTTTCCCTGCCTCCTGAAGTTTCTGTCGTCTTCTGTTTTCATGCATTTGTTTGGACTTCTTGCTTTCTAAGTCTTTTGCACCATTTTCCAGGAAGTAGCCTTGGTTATGATCTTCTTCACCGCTTTCTTGCATCAGGCCCCTATTTGCTCTGGTGTCTCATTCAACTTCTGGGTTGTCAATCCTGCTTGGGTAGAGCACATCCTTCTATAACTTCATGGGAATGAATACAGGGGAAGTAAATGTTTCTGTTGTCTTCTATTTAAAATGAATTTATACTATGGTTTAAGTATTTCTCTAAGTTGATACACAAGCCAAAGTTTCTACATTTGCCTTGATTTTTTTTCTATAGAAAACTTTCTGTTTTTGGAGTTCTTTCTCATAAGAAGTTCAGTGGAAGGTAGTCCTAGAGCTGGTTTGGTCTGCCAGTGGTGTCATGAGGACACAGAGTGTCTTCATCCTATCTCTGGGAGACCAGTACTTTTAGACTTTAGTTTTTAAGATTGTATTTAAAAGGCAGGCAAGGAAGAAGAAATTGACCATAGAGGTAGAAGGAATTAGTCTACAGAATATGCTACAAAACTTTGGGAATGTAATCTACAATTTTATTTTCATTATCATTTTGCCTAAGAAATATCATTGACTTCTGATGGAAAACATCACTTTATGGAAATGTTTATTTTGGGATTTAAATATTTAAATTTAAAGATTTCATTCTTGACATCTGAATCTTTTTTCACATATCTTATTTAAAAATGGAACATATATTTCTGAGGAAATAAGTTCATGCTCACTTAAAATTTATTTTTGCTTTTGCAGTGTTTCATTTATATTGAAATATTTTCAATTCAATCAACTGTGTATGAAAAGAATGCATATTCCTATATGACAATATATGAAGACTTTTCTCACTTCAGATTTTCATGAAGCTCATCTGTATCATTGCACTTTGGCACGATTGATAGAGTCATTGTATTTAACTGACACAGCTCATTCTTGGACTATGTTAATACTTGGCATTGAGGTCATACCCTAGTTCATGCAATTAGAGTATTTCATTATGAACTTGGTAATAATATCTCCTTCATGAATGTGCAAAGAATTCTCAAAGCAAAGTGGTGGAATTGCTGCATCCAAAGTTAAAACAGTTCAGCTTTAGGAAATTTTACCGAATGGTAAAGTATTAAAATAATTTTCATTTCCACTAGTTAATGTCCAGGGAAACTGGGTCCATATCCTCTCCAGCATTAGTTTTTCTCATACAATATAATTTTTGACTATTTAATAGCGAAACGTGATAATGAGCATGAGAACACCTTTAAAGAATGTTCAGCTTCTGCAAACTCTGTTTCTTCTTGGAAGGTCTTCAAGTCTTGGGTAATTTGTGCTACTTTCATGGGAGCAGCCCCCTCTGTAGCAAGGGCATCTGGCTCCATATAATCTGGTGTCTTTGCTCATCACATTTCTCACTTCTTCATTCAGGCAGATATGTCTGAGTGATTAAATGTTCAGTATGTGCCTGAAAAGCCTTGTTTTATCCTCATGCTATTTGGTATTTTGCCTTCTGGAGTGCCCAGCTTGCAGGCTGCTGGGCTGATATCTGATCATAGTAGGTGGAAGTACTCCTCTGTAAGTTTTTCTTTTTGTGTGATGTACACTGCCATTGTGTCTGTGCAGTATTTGTGCTGGTTGCTTGGGACCATTCTCAACAATTGCCTTCTGTGCATCCATGTGTCTGAGTAAGAATTTAATTAACTGCAACTTTGGGACTTGAGGCAATGGACCCTCCTAGAGGTGCTGGAGCACAGGAGATACTTCCCTGGTTGATTTGCTTATCAGCTGGTGCTTGTGAGTCATCCTAGGGCCCAGAATATGCATGCTTGGTGGTTGCCACATCTTCTGACTATTTCTATTATTGGTGGAGGCACAGGGTGTAAGACTGTCACTAGCTGTTTTGGGATGTTGCATACCAGCTTCCCTTTGCTGGGGCTACTTCATAGCAGCATAGATCTTGCTGGCTGGCTGTAGCTGTGAGAGCTGTGAATGCTGACTTTCTATGGGTGATGTGTGACCAAAAATCCTCCACGTTAGCTGATGCTTATTGCTTGGGTATTGATCTGTGACTGGAGTAGTGTGTCAGTTTACCTGCCTTCATCTGAGCTCCTTGAGCTGGCAGTTTTCAATGCCATGCACCTGTTTCCCAACATGGGGACTTCTCTAAAGCGGTGCTAAGTACTTGGCAGCTATCTGCAGCTATGGGGCCTGTGGGTAATAGCCATCTGGGCATTCTGTGGCTTAAAAGGCTCCATCCTAGCTTGTGCAGATTACTGGATTTCTCCAGTCACACTGAATAGGGTAGGGTGTAAGTTTGCTGATCTTCCCCTGAACTCCTGGGGAGACAGTAACCTTGGGTTGGGGTTAGCACTCTGTGGGAGTGATTTGCCCTTATTCAGCTCCAACCAAATCCCCATGTCCATAGTGAGGGGGTTGTTTAATAGCCTTCAGCTAGGAAAGATCCCTCAGATTTCTCTCTAGAAAAATTACTGAGACAACTCACTTCAGAGACATTCCCTTGTAACTATCTGCATGTGGGGAGAAGTTGAATTGCTTTAATTTCTTCTTGGGAGGCTTGTTGGGGTCTGACTTTCACTCCATTTCATCAGCTGCCCTAGAATAATTTTGTGACAATTTGCATAAGTTCCTTCTGGAAGGGCTGCTAGGTCATTCTTTGTTAAAGATTAGGGTGGGTTAAAATGTCTTAATGACAGGTTGTTCCCTAATTTTTATCTGTACCCTAGTTTTTTTTTTTTTTTTTTTTTTTTTTTTTTTTTTTTTTTTTTTTTTGTCCACACTTGAAATCTGCATAACTCCTGGCAACTCCCTTAGGATTATAAAAGGAAATGTAAAATCTAAATAAATTGAGACAGCTCCACCTAGATCTCCTGCCTGTGCTCTTTCTTATTCTCAGCCCCTCCCTCAGGACAGAACCTGGCTGGACCTGGGCAGGCTAACTAGTTGTTGACTCTCTAGAAATTCTGCCCTGCCTAATGTTGCTTTCAGCACATATTAGGGTTCAGTTGTATGTTCTCATTCACCCTTTTTGCTGCTCCTGAATTATGTTAACTTGATCTGTTGCTCTTTCCAACTAGTCTCCACATTCTTAAATTCAGGATTTTTTAAAATAACATCAATATCTACCCTCAGTTCCCTAAATACAGATCTTCTCCCAGAAGACAAAGATGGAAAGACAATATTCTGAATTTGGATACCAATCTGTGAAGTCATTTAGCAATAACCAACATAATCATATTCACCAGGACATGATTTCAGCCTATTTTCCTTTTTAGAATAACACAATGCTCATAGTCAGAAATGAAGCTAATGATAGGTGAATGTAAAAAGTTCTATTTTGTGCATTTGAGAGTATTTTCTATGATATTCCCTCCTGGAAAATGGGCAGGTGGTAGTTGAATGTAAAAGGATGTATAAATCACTACAGAGAAGAAAAATGGAAGAATAGTATTTTAATGTGAAGAATGATGTCAGAGAAAATGGAAATACATGAAAGGAGGAGTCCTGCCTATTGGGAGGATTTTCAGGATTCTGAAACAAATACTAGAACTCAGTCAAAACAATTATAGAGTGGGGGACAGCTTACTTGTATTTTCTTTAGACACATTCCCAAGTCTTATGTACCTGTGTCCTCTTCACCACTGTCAGAATAACCTGCTTAATATCCCTCAAGTCAGGTGAGGGAATCCTAAGCACATATGCCATAGAGCTGATCTGTAAATAATGTCATTGCTGTTTTCATTATTGTAAGCCAAAGACCAAAAGCTGTTCAGACCCCAGTTTGTTCAAAGTGAAGTCCAGAATCCCTAGTGGTTCTATAGTCCATTCTCTCATATCTTAAACCACCAAGGCTCTTAGGTTAGCAGAGTCTTAAAGAAGAGGACAACTGAGGCCTAGTTAGGCTAAGGAAACACTGTCAGAAGTACACACATCCAAACTAGCATTGATTGATAGCTGGTTCTAAGCCAGAGGAGGGTTGTGGGAAATACGTATTCAGTGGAAGGACTAGTTGGGTGCCTGGGACCCATTGGGTATTATGGCCGTCCTGGCCATATCAAAAGGCTTAGAGTGAGACTGGCCCTTTCCAGAATTTTGCAATGATTTTTCTCCATATAGCAGCATTTGGGATGTGGTCTCCATTCTAGGGAGCCTTGTCCACACATATGTGGTCACCATCACCAGCTGAAGCATGGCTATCATGGGGTGTCTATGTTAGTAAGGCTTTCATCACTGTGACAAATACCTGAGTAAAAGGAAGGAGGAAGAATATGTTTTGGTTCTGGGTTTCATAGCTCTCCACTTGGTTCTTTTCTGATGTTTACCTACTGGCAGAAGTGGGTAGAAGAATAAGGTTACTCAGCTCTTGAAAATCAGAACATGATGTGAGATAGAGAGAGAAGGAGAGGGATAGAGGGAGGGAGGGATGAAAAGAAATACAGAAAGAAGGAGGAGAAGGCACATGTGAAGAAGGAGGAGAAACAGAAGCAAACAGGAAAGATATAGTTATTGAAGCACACCCTGCTGAAGTCTTTCTCCATTCATGCCCAACCTACCTAAAGTTCCTATCAGCTCCCAATAGTTTATTGATTTTGAATGATTAAATCATGATAAAGTGGGAGTACTTACCATGAATTGCTGCCCCAAAACCTCACCTGTGATCATTGCTGCTCTGGGGACTAAACCCTCAGTACATGAACCTTTTGAGGAACATTACAGGTGCAGACCCTAGTAGCTTCTCTTTGGCAGGTCCGAGATGAATCTTGACATATCTGGAGTTCAAAGGCTATTTGAATCAATAGACATTAAGTTTGCTTGTGTAATTTTTCCTCAGGGAGGAATATTGAGAATTTCCTTGGTGGTACTGGAGCTGAAATGGAGCATTTTCAGATCTGTCACTCAGGACTGTCCCTAAGGAGGCTTTTGGGTATAGGGATTGTCCTGTGTGGTACACCACTTCAGTGCCACCTAGCACCAATCTGCTCATCTCTCCCCAGAGCTGATCATGAGTGCTGATGATGCTGAAATATTTTATGCCATGAATCCATGAGTCAACTAAGATTTTGTCCCAAAAGGACCTTCCCTAATGAGGAGAATAATAAGTGTATCAAACCCATACTTCCCTCTCATGATGCAGAAGGGCTCAATATCACCAAAGGATCCTTCAATCTTTTGCTTGTGTCTGACTGAGCTGTGCTAAAGTATCACTTGATCATTGTTATATGTTCCTTAAAAATATTGACTTCATGACTTTGAAATTACCAATCAATAATATGCCACTACATCTTTGTTAATTATAGCATTTAGAAACACATTTATCATTGTATAATAAATGCATCTTTCAATACATTCGTAGCTTTCAAAATAGAATTGTTTTCTTTTGTAATCATATGTACTTGGTTGATTTTGAATATTATTCTTAGCAGATATTCCTAGAGATTGCAAACAAAATGTATAGAATGTTTGATTTGGTCAAATAGAATTTCTGTTACCTGGCATATGGCAGATTAAACAATGTGAGTTTTACATTGGACTTAAATGAAATATAATTCTGAAATGCTTTTGATAATTTTTTTCAGATTTCTCAGATGCTGACTTATTTTCATTTACATGAGATATCTTGGGGACAAAGTTCAATACTAATCAAGAAATTCATTTGTGTTTCACATATTCCTTACACATAATCCTCTTATTTTTTCAAACAAAATTCACATTTTATTTAAAATGAAAAACATTTACCAAATATATTTTCTTCTCCAAAAGTAACAGTATGTCATTTTCTAGATAAACACAAAATATTAATTTCATAGGTTTTTCCAGATTTTGCCTATAGATCCTAATGAAGCAATAACTATAGCAATGGGAAATTATAGAAAAAAATACATAAGTCAGTTGCCAATATTGGTGATTTGATTCTGTCTAAATCCCAAAGCTGAAGTGCTCAACATTTCCCTGCTATCAAGCATATGAAGAGGTAGGCTAAACAAAAGAATGTAAATAACAACAACATGTGGTTCATCAATTTAAAATTTTACTGTAAATATTTCCTTTATCTTCACTTGTTAAAGGCAAAATCTACTTGATGAATTCACATTGATTTTCTGGTAATTGCCTTCATTATCCTTTAAAGAATTGAGGGGGCTGGAGTGGTGGCTCAGTGGTTTTGGAGCTTGCCTGGCAAGCACGAGGACCCAGGTTCAAATCCCAGTACCACATACACAACTGAATGTTGGAGGAACTAAGGCCAAGTGAAAAATTAAAAAAAGTTGTTTCTCTCTTTCTCTGTCTCTATCACTGTCCCTCTCTCTTAAAAAAAAGAATTGAACAAGATTTAAAACACTTATTAGGAAAAAGTCATTGGTTGGCTTTGCTATAGCATTTTATATGTTGAATTCTTTTCTCCTTCACCTTCTCAAAATTTATGACATCAAAAAATTGATAAAAAATACATGAAAGAGTTTAATTTCAATATCAGGTTTGACT
Organism: Aplodontia rufa; assembly: GCA_004027875.1. Classification (NCBI taxonomy): domain Eukaryota; kingdom Metazoa; phylum Chordata; class Mammalia; order Rodentia; family Aplodontiidae; genus Aplodontia; species Aplodontia rufa. The sequence goes on along the minus strand of PVKS010043807.1, from coordinate 7,439 downwards.
GGATAAGTGGTTCAGTGATAAAAATAAAAGTGCCTACAATGCATGAATTCTTGTTTTCCATCCCAGCACCATAAAACACAAAAAGAGGAGATTCAGGAATATTAAACATAGAAATATGAATGCCTAAAATGAACAAACCCATCACAGAAATGCTTGTATTATAGAACAAGAAAAGTCAAATCCACCAAAGTGATGCAGATGAATAGATGCCTAAGATGAGTGAGAGGGGAAATAAGGGTCAGTTTCGCTTGAAGACACCTTTGATTGTCTTAGACATGAGCCTTTGGGGGACAACTCACATCCACACACTAACTAACTTATATCTCAAACATAAATCAAACAAAAGCTAAGAGGGCTCCATTTTGTGGAAAGGAGAGGAACATTTTGTTATGTTCCAAATTGCTTATCTTTAAACAACTTAAGCTCTCCGTATTACTTTCCAAATATTCAGTTAAATTTTATCCCAGGGTAAAGGTTCAAGTTATTATTATTCAACTATAATGTATTAAATGTCATGAACAAATCCCTAATTTAATTTCTTGATTCCATGTAAAAGTGAAGGAGACCATTATTATAATTGTTATAAATAACTCTAGTTTTGAAACACTTGCTTAGAAAAATGCTGTCCTAAGTTTTACACCTTAAAAAATTAATACACTTGGAGGACATGAATAAATCTAAAACACAACAAAAGCCAATATTTATTATATAGATATCTTTATATTAACTAAATTTAACCTTTCAAGAAAAATTCAGATTCTATAGTATATTATAACCATAATCACAGCTCTACACAGGTTTAGCAACAGCTTTAAATTTTCTAAATTTAGGAAGGTGTTGATGATCAGAGATTGACTTAGTATCTGATGTATAACAATGAACTATTTAAGGAGTTAAAGCAAACAAATATATAACCTAGGAAATTGAAAAACAATTTTAATGGAGAGAACACTGATTACTTTATCTGCAAGAAAATATAAATTTTTATTTTATAAAGTTATGTAACACTTAAAGCTCAGATAAACATCCAGTTCTTAAATATAGTTCTATTTACATATATTAAGATGTCAGCTATATTGTAATAATCTAAAAATAATTTTTTCATTTACTGTTATGTAGTGCTCATTTAAAAGATTTTAAAACAGATACAAACTAAAATTCCTTTAAGATTTAATTTTCCTTAGTAAATAAACTCAGTGCCAGGAATTACCTTGATAAGAACAGATCAATGTTTTAAGAATCCCTTGTTACTTCAACATATAGAATTAGATTCTGTTTAATATTAGTACATTAGTGTTTGAACTTAAGTGAAACCTTAAATAATTTTAAATTGTGCCAATTATATTTAATATAATCCCACACACTCTTTTGAGATTGAGATTTACCCTCTACAAACCTTCTGCAACTTACTTACACACTCTATATTTCTTCATCCAGAATCAATTTTTTGTTCATCCAAGAACATTTCTTTCACTCTAATTTCCATATCAAAGTATATTTCCATACCTATGATTTTCTTATGTCTCTGTCCTATTTGCTGACTGTCTCTTAAACTTACATTTTGAAACAATCCAAATAAAATGTGTGACTCTTTATCATTACTCCTAATAATAAGGTCAGATATTTCAGGCTATTTATAATACTTTAATTGATACACAACTGAAACCTTCTGTACTCTTGCATATAGAATTATACCTGATAGAATTCTAATTCTTAATAACCTTGCTATTGGTGAATACCTAGAAAAAAGAAATCTTAAATTATATCTTTTTAGTTTCCAATATAGAAAGCACATTTAATAAACCTAAGTGTGTGATAACTTGTAGAATTTATAAGAACACACTTAATAAACCCAAATGTGTCACCTTGTAGAAACTAAAGTCAAGATTACTCAAATTTATTTAGTGGTTGATGTTTTAACATTTTGACTTTGCAAAGTTTTCAAATGTCTCCTCCAACAAACATATTTATGATGATTAATCCCATTTATGTTAAATCTAATTAACCATTTTAATGGTTACTTTGTTACCCTTTAAAGCAGGATACCAGACAAATGTAAGCCATCTTCTTCTGCTGAAGAAAAATCCTAGAAAAAATGAATGTTATCCTCTAAACATTTACAGAAACCAACTTTCTATTGATTGACCATCTAGAAAAACATGTGAGCTGATAATTTTAAACATACTTTTACTCATCTGTTTAAGTGATTTAGATTGAATGTCTTTTGAAACATTTAATTCATGTGAACTGAAAGTCATTTGGATCCATTTTCTTTTTTTAAAATTTAATTTATGAACATTCATCTATAAACCAATTTGGTACCATGCTGAACACAATATATATAACACACATGTACACAAACACTTAGGTTATGTGTGCACACAAAAAAACAGGAAAAGCAGATTTTAGAGCCTTATTTTTAATAAATAGCTTTTCAAATAAAGGTAGTAATAAAAACATAATTAAAAACTATAGTTGGGGCTGGAGTGGTGGCTCTGCAGTTACAGCTCTTGCCTGGCATGTGAAAGTACACGTATTCAAACCCCAGCACCATGTACACAATGAAATGTCTGAGGAATGAAGGTCACATGAAAAACTAAATAAAAATTATTTCTCTCTTTCTTTCTGTCTCAGTGTCCCCTCTTTCCTTTAAAAAATCAAACTATAGTTGGATAAAATAAGACTGACTGAAAAATATATTTAGGTGCACAAAATGATAGGTGAAATCACCAGTAAAATTGAGATCAAAACCCAAAAAATGAAATGGCCATATTCACTCTGTAGTAAAGGAGCAATAGGCATCTTTAGCAGACCACAGTACACTGTTGAATGAGAGTTAGAGTTAACCCAGACATTGAAAGAATTAGATCTTGTGAAATCATCAGGAAGTTTTTGTTTGTTTGTTTTAAATAAAGAGAACCTATGTGGAATCTTTCCAATTTCCTTCTTTGTGTCCAAATGAAGAGAAAATTGCACAGAAATTATTATCTCCTGCTATTCTTGGACCTGTACCATCAGCAGATAACTAGTGCATTTCCTTCCTTTTTGCAAATAAACTAAGCTTCAAAATGAAATTGAAGTTTATCCATAAACATGAGATGTTTTTCTCTTTTTTTTGTGTGTGGTTAGGAAGGCTAGTGGGGACCTGGCATAACTTCTGAGAATGAAGCTCCCACCGAATTATGTGGACACCCTTTTCCAGGGACTTCTGATTATCAGCAATCCCATCTCTCTTTTCCCTATACCTGATGAATTTATCATTGTCTTACTAGTGAGGATTCAAAGGCCTTTGTTTACCACATGCCAAAAAACTTAAGGGAATCCAGGCTTAGTGTCATTACTGGCATTCCATTGGCCACTATAACATTTAATGCCCTACAGTAGAAGAGCAGCCTAAAGTCTAAGGGAGGATATTTGCCAACTAGTTGTGCCTTTAAAATAGGCCTTACATGATTCTCTTTCCTTTAGTTCTCATGCTTATGGGCCTATGGATTTATACTATGTTCCTCAATTTGAAGTGGGAGGCAAGCCTATTAGTACTCTGGGTGAGATTCCCTAAAAGAGAAGATAAACAATTTGACTTCCAGAACTAGAAGAGATGAGAGGTGATTTACTCTTTGACAAAACTTTTTGATTTCTTCCTGCCAGATGAGGATATTATAGAAGAAAAATCATTAAAGCTGGGGGAGCTCTATCTTGTCAATCTCTCACAATGGGTCCCTGTTTAAGAGGTGGATATCAGGGACAGAAAGAGTAGAAACATTTCAGAATAAGGAGGGACTCCTTGGCTCAAAATCTGGGGATTAATGGGTCACATCTCTCCCAAAAACATTATATCAGATCAAGAATTTGTCCCAGGATCCAAGATTCATTGAGTGACGTTGCCCTCCATCATTGGGACAAGCTAGTCAAAAATAAAGAGAAACACATAGTGGTTGATGATGGTGCCCCTGAAGGGCTAAACTCAGGACAGACCTTCCTGCAGCACTGGAGTATCATCCCAGTCAGCCACCTTCAGTTGTCTCATGCCTTCCTCTGTCCCATGCACCAACTTTCTCCCAGGGAAAGGAAACTAGAGCAAGGAAGGACTGACATTCCTAATTCCTAGTTGAAGGAAGATCAGTCCTGCCTGTCTAACAAGTCTGTCACTTGAGTCTTAAGATCAGCAGCCATGATACTGACTTTCAAGTGTTCTGTGTTTAAAAAGAGTTCATCCACTAAAGAAAAAGCACAGTGATCTTCCCACAAGTTTGTAAAGGCCCTGTTTATGAACAAAGGGGACTTAGGCTCTTCCTTATGACCATTCTATGTAAAACACCCTTTTCTCAATGGTTAAAGTCTGATTGGGAAGGGAAGTTGGTGCTCGGGCAAAATGAGCATTGAAAGAAGAGTTTTGCACTTACGGAGGTTTATAAGTCTGGGGCATTCACTCAGCACAGTCCAATTGACTGGTCACTTCTAGGACACTCCCAAGGGCTGTTGGGAGAGGAGGTCTTGAGAGAAGCCTTTAAGATCCTCCAAGGAGTGACCCTGGCCAGAGTCCCTCAGTTGCTTCAATCATTTGCTCAACTCCTTGCATCCAAAGTTGACCAGGATCGGGACAAATGTCTACTAATGCCAGACACACTCTGAGCTGGATAGAAAATTTGGAAATGACCCTTATAGAGCCTAACATATCTGATCAGAAGACAGGGGCTTAGGAACTATAAAAGGACTTGAAATCTGTCATCAGAGACTTAAGACTGGTGGGCGTGCTAATCACGTTTAAGTTACTGATGGATGCCAAGTATGTTTTCCTCCAGAAAGAAAGAAACAGAAAGATGCAAGCTGCACCTTGCAGAGAGCCTTCCTCGGTGGTGATCTTATCCATATTCTGGATGCACCTCTGCACCCCCATCTGATGCCATTTTGGTGGAAGTCAGGTTCGTGTACCCTGGAGACCAAGAATGAAATGGAAGCACAGAAGAAAGACTTGACTTTAAGAAAATAAAAGAAAGCAAAGCATAGGGGAAAAATGCAGACTTCCCTTAGAGTGGGAGTAAGGGAAAGAGCCAAGGCCATTCTCTCCCTTCCCCCAAACCTAGGAAATGGTCATGGGAAATTCTGGTTGGGTCCAGCCATTGTTTTGTGTCTCAGGCATCAAAAGAATGAATGTCGCAGATTGCTTAACAGATGGGAGTGTCTTCATCTGGATCCACCTTGCCAGACCCTGCTGACTAGAATTGGTGGATGTCAAACTGATCATAAAAGAAAAGGAACCAGTTTTCCCTTGATTCACTCAAATATTCTAACTACTGTGACTGTCTCAAGATGATTCTCCCATATCAAACACAATGCATAAAAGAGAGCACTTATTTGTTATTCTATCTGTAATCCTACATAAACTTCCATTCTACAGAATTACAAAATACTTCATATATATTTAAGTATAAAATATGTTACAACATTCTAAAATTATTGTTTATTTAATCAGTTGTGAAATAATTATTAAAAAGACAAAATGGGTACAAGTTTTAATTCCTTTAAGATTTAGTTTTCCTAAATAAATAAGTCTATCATCAGGAATTATCTTGATAGATAAGAATAGATCAATGTCTTAAGAAACCCAGGTTAAACAATACAATAATATTTGACTTTAGGGGTAACATCGAACAACTTTAACTGACGGTGTCAATTACACTTGTTAATCACATGCAGACTTTTTAGATTTATTCTACACAAGCTTTTTGCAACTTATTTAGACACTGTATAATTTGCCTAATTTACCATACAAAATACTTTTTCATCCAGAAAACATCTCTTCTAATTTTTGTAAGAAACTATTTACATACCTGTAACTTTCTTATCTCTCTCTTCTTTGATCTTTTCTTTAAAAAATATTTTATTTAGGAGTTGAGTTATTACACAATCATATATACATATAAAATACAATATGATATGCATTTGTTACTAAAACAGAATTACCCCCACATCACCCACTACCCCAAATTTTCAATTTCTTCTGTATTTCACCTGTACAAAGGATATAAATGTTTAGATTGTGAAATATCCAAAATTAAATGATAGCATAGTATTATTTGGATTCTTGGTGTGTGTGGGGGTGTGTGTATGCACTTGGGGCTGGAGTGGTGGCTCAGCATTTGTGGCACTTGCCTGGCATGCACGAGGACTCGAGTTGAAACCCCAGCACCATGTACACAATGAAGTCTCGGAGCACCAAAAGTCATATGAATAACTAAATAAAATTGATTCTTTCTTTCTGTATTCTCTCTTTCTCTCATTGTCCCTCTCTCTTTAGAAAAGAGAGTATGCTACCTTGTTAATTGTCTCCCAAGATCTCTCACTACTTTTTTAAACATTTTTTATTAAGGAGTTGAATTATTGTACATTCATTAATGCAGACATCACTACATTTTGAAATAATCATCGTGAAACTTTGGAATTCTTCCAATTGCTCTTTTTAATACTATAAGGCCATGTGGTCCCCTTAATTCCCAAGATGGCAATAAGGCCATGTGGTCCTCTGAATTCCCAAGATGGCGAACTTTCCCCTTCTCTTCCACACCTGCCGGTTCCTGCCGGCTCCAAAACCCATCCGGTCAGCACCCGTCACCCCAGCCCAGGTATCCGGCATCCAAAACTGCTCAATGAATTCTTACCCCATCACATACACCAGCCTATAAGCTCATCCTAGGCCCTATAAAAATGTGTTCAGTTACTGAAGAAAGCGGAAAATCTCCAGTGAGCTGGCAGTGCGGTGTCGTCCCTGTTCTTTCAGTGGTGCCAAAACCTGGGAGAGATAAGAGCTTCCTTGGCTCTTTCTCTTCCTGACCCCGCTGCCGACTCACCCTCATCCATCTTTCCTGGTGCCGGCTTCTTCCACTCACCACAGACCCACCTTCTAGTAAGAACCCTCGGTGGGGAGGAGCAACTTCTGCTTGGGCTATCGGGAGATGATTGACCGTTGAGCGTCTGGCAACGTTGCCACACCCAACGGGAGGGGAGACAACACCCCGCCTAGATCTTCATGGTCACAGCGGACTCCCTGCTACCTCCAAGTCAGTTAGGACCATCTATCAATCCAGTTAGACCTGCCCAGGCTCAAAGCATGTCTGACATTAGTAGACGGTTTTCCTCTGTTCCCGGTTGCTTCTGGATGCGCGGAGTTGAGTGAAAGAGTCTAGCAACTGAAGGATCCTGGCCAGGGCTACTCCCTGGTGGATCTGAAAGGCTTCTCTCTGGATCTCCTCTCCCGACTGCCCTTAGGGGTATCCTACCGGTGACCGGTTGAGCGGATGATACCGAGCAAAAGCGCCAGTTTCCACAACACCTTCGTATGAGCCATTTCTCCTTCCCAGACTTAGGCTATTTCTCATAACTTTATTGCTGATTACTTACACTCATATAAACTGGTCATACTGGAGTTTCCACCCCAAATC
>PVKS010043806.1:0-14664 GCA_004027875.1 Aplodontia rufa | reverse complement strand
CATTCTGACTGGCATAAGGTGATATCTTAATGTGGTTTTCATTTGCATTTCTCTGATTACTAGAGATTTAGAGCACTTTCTCATGTATTCATTGGCTTGATCAATGTCCTCTGGTGAGAAGTTTCTATTTAGCTCTTTGGCCCATTTATTAATTGGGCTGTTAGTGTTTTTGTAGTTGAGATTTTTGAGGATTTTGTAGGTTCTGGATATGAAACCCCTGTCAGAGGAATCATAGCCCATGATTCTCTCCATTTCCGTAGGAAACCTCTTGACTCTTTTGATTATTTCCTTGGCAGTACAAAAGCTTTTTAGCTTTATGACATCCCATTCACTGATTTTTGACTTTACTTCCTTCACTTTTGGAGACATGTTGAGAAAGTCTTTGCCTACTCCCAAATGCTGAAGTGTTGGACCTACTTTGTCTTCTATCAATTGCAAGGTAGCTGGTTTAATTCCTAGCTCCTTGATCCGTTTTGATTTGATTCTTGTGCAAGGAGAAAGATATGGGTCTAATTTCAACTTTCTGCAAGTGGCTGACCAGTTTGTCCAGCACCATTTGTTGAAGAGGCTGTCACTCCTCCATGTAATATTTTGTCCCCCTTCCTCAAAAATCAGATGTTTAAAAGATTTGAGGGTTTGTTTCAGGGTCTTCTATTTTATTCCATTAGTCTTCTTTCCTATCTTGATGCCATACCATGCTGTCTTTGAAGCCCCTCCTAGAAATCCCAGGAATCCAACTATGCTCTTAAGGAGGTGTCCTCCACTGCCAGGCCTAGAAGAGCCTCCTGCTCAGTCGTCGGAAGCAGTTCCTCACATAGTTGACGAGCTTGGCTTCCACTCGGGGAAGAGAACCACCTTTCTCTATGCTTGCTTGCATTTTTGATTTCATATCTTCTACAGAACGAGGTCCTTTTGGTGTTGTAAGAGTTTTTTTTTCCTGTTTTTTGAAGGATTCTTGATCTTTTGATCTTGGTGTCGATGGTTTTGAGTCTTTTCGATTCTGCTTTGATTTTTCTGCATTGCTGGCTGGAGTATCTCTATAGATTTATTTCTTTACTGGAGCTTTTCCTTCAGTTTCCTCCTCCTCCTCATTGTCATCGTCATCATCAGCCAAGTTATATTTTCTTTCTGGGGAACCTTGCTACCACCTCCCGGGGCCGATCCCTTTGGAGATGCACTTGAGTTTTACATCCTCCCCTTCATCTGACTCTGCGTCTTCCTCCACAGCTCCCGAGTGCTGCACACTAACACGCACAGGCCCTGAGCCACACTTCAGCCTTAAGAGCACAGGCGGTGTCATTTCAAAGCCCCCGGGAAACCGCTGGCTGTGCACTGTTCAGAGTTGCAGGGCTCCTTTGGGGGCTGCCTTCACTCCCACTGCCCCTGCTTCAGCAACGTGCAGTTCTTCCTTTGCACCGGCCCCTAAACTGCCTGCTCTTAAGGACAACTGGTGCTCATCACCATGGTAACCCACCTGAACGTGACAATCTGTCGGCCTTTAGCTCTCCACCGAAAAGATAGCTCTGGGGCCTCAGGGGCTCATGTTCATATCCAAGGCGGATGGAAAATACGCAACGGCTGCCCTAAAGAACAGATGCGAAGGACAGAATCGCACCGGGCCCGACACGCTTTTTACCAAAAAAACAAAAAGATGGGCAGAGCGAGGCAGCACACGCCTGCAGTCCCAGGGGCTCGGGAGGCTGAGACAGGAGGACCACAAACTCAAAGCCAGCCTCGGCTACTTAGTGAGGCCCTGTCTCAAAATGAATAATACGGCTAAGGTGTTAAGCCCCCGACTCAATCCAATCCCCCCGCAAAAAACAAAAAACAAAAAACAAACCCCACACACAAAAATAAGGTAGGAAAAACTAAAAGAAAGTACATTTTTAGGTATATGTATGTATTTGATAAAATTAAAAAAAATAAAAACTGAGGCAAGGGATGTGACTAGCTCTGGGCTGGTAAGCATGGGGCAGGGCAGGGAAGGCGCCTGAGGGTGACTTAGTAGCAATTCCCAGGAATACTTTTGGTTTGGCAGGTGTATTCGTGGATATTTCATTTTCATTACCTTATTGAATAAATAAAAATGTGAAATGCTACTTACAAGAAATGAACCTAAAATACAAGAACATAAATTGAAAGTGAAAATGTGTTAAGATAATTGATCAGAATATGAGAGTGCATATACACAGTAGGGGTGAATAGCTCTTCATGAAACTATTTCAGTTTATATATTGTGTAATGTATGTGAGTAGTGACTCATTCTAAAATATACATATGTGTATATATGTACACACACACACACATATTATTCCAAGTTGTGGTTGAAAAAATCAAACAACAGTTTGACAGCCGGTATCGCTAAGAATCTCTTGCTGAACTGTGACAACAATACGTACAAAAACATCCATAGCAGTATTGTTAGTTACAAGAAAACTGAAAAACCCATGTGCACTACTCATGGGTAAATGAATAAGTATCCACCCATTTGGAATGCTACATAGCACTGAAAAATAAACAAAGCGATATGCTTCTAGAGATGAATCTCAAATTATAATGTCTGTGGGGGAGGGGAAGCAAGTTCTAGAAGCACACAGTATAATCCTGTTTATATAAAGCTTAAAAGTAGGTGAAACTATGCAATAGTTTAGGCATATATACATATGATAAAACAAAGAAAGTCAAGGGAAAGATTAACATAAAAACTCAAGGGATGAGGTGGGATCAGACTCTGGAGATACTGGTAAACGCACAAGGATTTATTTTATTATTGTTGCTATTTTAATAATAGAATATATGTTATAGATGCTATTTTGCATATATAAGAAATTTATAAAACAAAAAGAAAATGGCAGTGGCAGCTTGTGCTCTCTGGGCCCTGCTTCTTCCTCCAGTTTAGTCAAAGACTCACCTCAGTTTCCCTACAGGTTCTTGGAACTGGCATCTCCAGCTCAGTTTCCTCACCCTCCTGTCATCTTCCATACTGTTACCAGACTGGCCTTCCTAAATGTCATTTCACATCAAGCCACGATCCTGCTCAAGCACCTTCTGAAGCTCCCTATTATCCATGCCATGAGCCCCTAATTCCTATCTCTGCATATTTCTCCCCTTCTGAAGTAGCCTTTTCTCTCTTCCTTCACTTTCCCACTCCAACCCAGAGACTTCCATTTTCCCATCTGGGCAATAGGATGACCTTTTTCCATCCCCTGTCTCTGAGACCTCCAGGTCAGAATTTTGTGATTATATCAAGGCGAGGTCACAAAGCCCCTAGGAAGGAGGAGCTTCAGGGCTGAGGATTCTGGAGCTCTTTGGCCTGGAGCTGGACTTTGGTGCTCAAGAGAGGACTAAGAAAACTATAGCTCCTTTCACATGGTGAGACTTGTCCACATGACTCATGGGGTCACACAGGGATCTTGGACTCCACTCAGATCTGTGGGACCTGGCCAGACGCAAGCTCTTCTGCTGTGTCTACAACTTTTGGGAGCAGGAGCAGGAATGGTGGGCAGTGGTGATCTAGCGGAAATTTGAGGGAGAGGATGTTTTACGGTCTTGCTAGTCCTTCTTCCACACTCCATCTGCCCTGGAGAGAAACTTGTACTGGGCTGGTGTGAACAGTTCCCACCCTCTGGGTTGAGGGACGTGAGGGGCATTATTTGCGAGTGATGTTATTGCCAGGGTATAAAATGCAGGCTGGCTCAGCACTGATTGGCAGCGTCCCCCTGGGATCCCAGCTTCCATGCACGCAGTGGATATGATGAGCGCCCGCTTGCTCGGGGAAAGATGATGGAGACAGTCACCTCCACCTGGCCTACTTCATGGATAATACATGAAGTGTCAGGGAGGTGGTGTAGTAAAAGATTTGGAAAAGTGTCAGGCACTGTGCCCAAGCTGTTTATGCATTGCAAATGGAGGCAAAAATGCCATAGACTTCATCTACTGTAGACAGTGCTTCCCATAGTGGCCTTGGGTTTGAGGAAGGAGCTGGCACCTGGACCCCTGTCACTGGGTTCTGATTAATAGCATTCATCAAGTTAAGGGGGTTTCTTCATATTCCTAAATTTGAAAAAGTATTTTTAAAATTAGAAATCATTTTTGAATTTTATCAAATGCTGAGGTTTTTTTTGTACCAGGACTTGAACCCGGTGGTGCTTAACCACTGAGCCACATCCCCAGCCTGTTTGTTGTTGTTGTTTTTTTTTAATTTTTCTTTTGAGACAGGGTCTTGCTAAGTTGCTTAGGGCCTCATTAAGTTGCTGAGGCTGAACTCTGAATTTGTGATCCTTTTGCCTCAGCCTCCCGAACTCCTGGGATTACAGATGTGCACCACTCTGCCTGGCCAAATGCTTTTTATATTAATTTTGGTGATCACATGAAGTAACTTGCAATAATTGACTTCCTGGAGTGCTGTTCCTCTGCCTGGGATAAACCCCGTGTGCTGAGTGCTACAGCTCACCCTGACAGGTTGCTGCCCCGCACGGAGGAGCGCAGACTGCCTTTGGCACCTCCTGGCCTGGCCGCCTAGCATCGAGTTCTCCCAGCAATTCTGTGGATAGGAAATATTGTCGTGCCTTCTTCCCATGTATACACATGGATGTCCAGAGAAGTGAGACGGCTGGCTGTGACGCCGGTAATGGAGGGTGCACCTGGTTGCTCTTTCCCCTCCCTGACCTCTGTTCTCTGTTGCCCCCCACCCCCAGTGTGAGGAGATGGAGGCGGCGGCACAGAAGCCCACGCAGGACCTGAGGCACAGCAAGGAGGATCTGAACAGGCTTAACCAGGCCATCCAGCAGCTGGCTGTGGAGGTGGACGGTGCTAAGGGTCAAGTGAGGCGTGGGCGTGGGGATGACAGCCTGGCGATGGTGGGAGTGTGCCCATTATTTGTGACAACTGTTCTAGACCCCCCAACCCTCAGTTAGAACCCTTCTGGAGTTTTTCTCTTTGTGAATGTGTGGACAGAACTATGGCTGCAGGTACACATCATGCCTACCTTTGTCTAGGACTCTGTGCGTCTCAAGTGGGTGATTAGCATGTAGAAAGTGTATGTATGAATATATATGTTTGTTTCTATTTTCCTAGTATTTTTTTTGGTACCAGGGATTGAGCCACTGAGCCACATCCCCAGGCTGTTTCTATTTTTTATTTTGAGACAGAGTTTGCTAAATTGTGTAGGGCCTTGCTAAGTTGCTGATGCTGGCTTTGAACTTGCGATCCTCCTGCCTTAGCCTCCAGAGCTACAGGGATTACAGGTGTGTGCTACCACACCCAGCCTGTATATTGTTATTTTTACGTGTATGTACATTTTTGTGCTTTTTTTTTTTTTTTTGCTGACCTTCAGAAATTGGGAGATGTTACTTACAATCCCTGTTTTCCTTAAAACATGAAGATCTGGCCATATGAAACCATGATTCCCACATGGTAACATGTGGCTGGATAAGACACCTCTGTCTCTTCTACCTTCTTCTCGAGTTCTGATGTGCCACAGTCCCCACCACTCCCAGCTGCACCCTTTGGCACCCAGGCAGAAGGCCTTTTGCCATTCGTCACACCCTGCTCTCCTCTCTGTTATCCTTGTGGAGGAAAACAGGCACTGAAACCATGTCTTTACAGAAAAGAAAGACTGAAAGCATGACAGGTCCTGGAATTATCTGGAAAATGGACGAGAGTGTGTTTCTCTGTGTAGCTGGATACTACTGATGTGTTTAACACTTGGCCTTCACCTTTCAATGCTTCCAGCCAGGCAGGCTCCTGCTGGCATTTGTGTTTGCGACACAAGCCTAAGGCCTTGGGAAGGAGAGGATCCTTATGGATGCTTCCTTTCTCCCAATCTGTCTTCCTCCCAGCCTTCTTCTCCCTTTTTACCCCAGCAGCTCTCTTTTTTATGTCCCTCTGGAATGGCGTCTGCTCCCAATCTTGTCTAACTTTCTGCAAATGCAAGCATCTCAGGCTAGAGGGACATTCATGGTGAGGATTCTCTGTTGTCCAGGCACTGATGACTCTGAGGCAGGACGGGCTGTTCAGGTTGCAGGGGTGGCAGAGCGTAGGGGGTGGACCTGTCATGGTTCAGTCTCCCACCAGCTGCAACGTGTTCCTCAAGCAGCAGGCTTGCCTCACCAGGGGGAGAATTTGCTCCTATTATTATTTTTCTGAGAAACCTCACTTTATTGTGTCCTGTGGGGGAAGGCATCCTTCCTGTTGGTTTTCCTCATGGAGCACTGATCCCAGTGTTCCTTGCTGAGGAACATCTGACGCTTCCCAGATTCTGTTTCTTATGGGGAGTGTCACCGCGCTAAACTGCAAAGGGCTCTCTTAGCCATCCCAGATGGCTGCCCCACATCTCTACTGTGAATGCAGACGAGCAGGTGGATTTTTTATCCTTCGGCCTAGACACAAACCTAGCACAGGCCTATTCTCTCTTCACAACCATGGGCAATCTCTGATCCCTACAGCCCCCGAGAAAGATCTGATCCTTGAGAGCAGAAGAGTGGAGTGGAGGCCAAGGATGCCTCTCTTTGGTCTTCCCTTCACCCTCAGCCCTGTGAACTAGAGGGAGCCAAAGACCTTGCAGCCCTGCAGGAGGAGGGTGCCTCAGGTGGTGGGAAGGGCAAGCTGGCCTGGCTGGAGGCCGCCCTGCAGCGGGCCAAGCAGGACATTGCGCGGCAGCTGCGAGGGTACCAGGAGCTCATGATTGTCAAGCTGGGCCTGGACTTTGAGATCGCCACCTACCGCAGGCTGCTGGAGAGCGAGGAGAGCCGGTGAGGGGGGAGGAGGTGCTTCTGACCCGGTGGAGTGGCTACCCCCCTCATTAGCTGGGGAGGGGTCACCTGGGGGGTAACTAGAGCCGGTCTTCCCACCATCTTACAGCCTGTGAACAAAAAGGCTCAGATGATGAGCACCCTTGACACTGGGGATGGGTGACCCCTCAAGTCCTTTCCCTGTCCCCGCCCCGATATCAGACAGCAGGGACCAGTTTGTCTATCAGGAGAGCTGTAGGGACCAAGGCCCAGCTAATTGGAATAAGGTCTCTAGAGTGAAGTGCCTTTCTCACCTCTGCCCCTCTCCCTTAGGCCTGGGGATGCAGAACTAAAGGAACAGGTAGGGCTGGCTTGTCACCATAGCAGTAGGAAACCAAGTATTTTCAGTGAGCTGGCTGAAGGGAGGACAGCTCAGCAGGCAAGATCCATGCAGACATGTTGTATTGATTATTTCCTTTAAGCCGGGGAGGGAGGCGCTACCACCCCTGCATTACAGATAAGAGCTTCAGGGTAGGTAAATGACAACCTTAAAGACACACAAGTAATAAGTGATGGTGTGAGGCTGTCTATTCTGTGGTCTTTTAAAGTTTAAAATGACCTCTCCCTGTCTCAGTTTCCAAATGTTTAGGCCAAAGAAAGGGAGAGATCTTTTGCTTTCTCCTCCTCCAGGAAGTCATCAACCACAATGAGTTGTATGAATTAAGGCAGGAGGGATTGAGTTTAAAGGTCTGCAAGGAGTTTTGACTAAAAGGACTGCGGGGATCAGAGACTCAGGGAGCTTGCAGGATGGAAGGTGCTTGGCTGCCTGGGGAGGGTCAGAGCAGAGTATGTGTCTTGGAGAATGGAAATATCCAACTTAGTAGATTCACTTACCTGTGCTTCTCCCCCCAGGTGTTATCAGGGATTTGGGGCAAGGAGCCTGGGTAAGTAAACAATAGGAATAGCATGGGTAGAGATCAGCTCTTATGTTGCCCTGCACCCTCCCCCACCCTCTTTGTGTGCATGCACCTGAGGGGTATTTCTGTCCTGCACCTGTCGCTTCTCTCTCTGTAGCTCGCCTTTGCTGGGGGCTCTTTCTTCTCTTGGAGGCGGTTTTTTGTGTGTGTTAGGGGAGGGTCTGTGAATCTGTTTCTTTGGGGCAGTTTGCATAAGTGTCGTGGCGGCGAGGGTCTGAGTGTCAGTGGCCTGGAGAAGTCTGTAGGTCGTTCTCCTGTGCGGATGGGCACGGGAGGGCTTCCTTCCTTCCCACACCCCTCTCCGCTCAGACCCGGGAAGCGCTGCGGCTGGCGGGTCGGGCTCAGCCTCGGGCCCCACCCGCCTGCTGGCGCCTGGAGCCGGCTCCGGTGCCCTGGATGCGAGCGCCCCCAGCGGCGGATGCGCGCTTTGCGGCTGCCCGGGCTGCGTCGGGGGCTTCAGCTGCAGCGGCTCCCGCCGATGCTGAGCCCTTCTCGCCCGCTCCGGAGAAGATAGGAGCCCCAACTACTGCCCGCAAAGACTTGGCCCTTTTGTCTCAGACGCCCTCTCCCGTGGAGCTGGCCCTCACCTCACTTCTCCCTCTCCGCCCTCGCTCCGGAGCATAAGGTCCTGGAGCAAAGTTTACAGAACTGTGACAGACCTGTCCCCATGCAGATAGCCTGGTCCCTGTTGCCATGGGGTGGGCTTCCCTGGGCCCAGCACCCTGCCGCTCCGTGCTGCTGCCCCAGCCCTCGTTTCAGGGACTTCTCTTTTACAATAAAAAGTTCTGCACTGACTGAGATCCTAAGATTTTTTCCTCCTGCTACCGCCACAGCAAAACCTAAGTTTGGCTCCATTTGCATGAGGGTGGTGGCAATACCAGGAAACAACCCTCCTCTTTTGGTGTGTGGGCCCACATGACTGGAAGTTTTATTGACTTGGTATTGATCTTTAGGATGGAGAGGGGGAGACAGGAGGCCTTTGAGGAAAAACCAAGAAGGGGCAATTCCAGCCCCAGGGTCTAGCCTGGGGTCCACAGTGAGCTCTTTGGGCAGAGTTGCTGGGAACTGCATCTATTCACCCACTCCTTCACTCTACCAGTACTTCTTGAATGGCCTCCCAGGGTCTTGCTTAGTGTTTGGCATTGGGGATGTGACCCTGAGCAAGACATTCTAGACCTGCTCTCTGGAGATGGGAGAGAGGCCATAAACAAGGGAGCAGACCAGAAAGAGGAGAGTGGGATGAGGTGAGGGCAGACTGTCTGTCTTCTGCTGCCCTGACAAGGGGCTTGAGGATGGGTTGGGGCTGGGAGAGATGAACACAATGGCAGCCCAGGCCTGGGTTCTGGTTTAGCATGTGGCCTGATGATAGGCAGGGGAGCAAAATACCTTGCCAGAGGGAAGCAGGGGTTCCTCTACTTCTAAGTCTAAGAATTAGTTTGATCGGAGTTTTCATGAGGCAACTGGACACTGGGGGCAGAAGGCAGGACAGTTTGGGGGTGGGGTGGCCAGAGGGAGCCTGAGGTTTCCTTACCACACAGGCTGGGGAGAGCAGCTTCTGCTTGGTGAATTCACATTCTTTTCTGTTGCACAAAGAATTACATCATCAGTGTGTCTTGGGAACAATAGTTTGTGCTTTCTATGTCTCTGGGTGGGGCTAAGGTGCGTCATTAGCCAGAGGCCCTGGCTTTACCTTTTAAGGTACTCTAGTGCCAGAGTGTCTGCTGTGTTTTCCTGCTTCCCTGCCTGGAGAACAGATATCCAAAAAGGCCCCCTTCCTGGGTAAACAGAACAGTCTCATGGAAAAGGAATGGAGGGGAATGTGGCTGGCAGGCAGCCCCTACCTGAGGGGTAAGGCATGTGGCCCTGCTGGGCTCACATCAACCACACTGGATCAAAGCTTGTATAATTGTTCTTCCTAGTGTTCCCAATGCCAAACAGCTGTCTGAAAGCAGAGGGGTCCTGCTGCCAGATGCCAAGTCCAGCTCTGTGTTCCTTGCATTTTGCTAGGAGGTAATGAGATTCAATGATTTTCAAGGCCAGTTATTCCAGCTCCTGCTGTAATGAGCGTGTCAATAATGAACTTGGTGGGAAGTGCAGACAGAAATGTCCCCGAGGACTTGTGGGCAGGGTTTCCAGTGTGCCTATGCAGCCTCCGTTACTAAGGCCTGAGTCTGCATCCCCTTTCCAGAGTCCTGAGCCTGAACTTGATGTCCAAGAGATTTCTAAGGACTTTGGGGTTAGGTTGGAGTCTCTCTTCCTGGGCCTGGGCCACATGGGTCACCAGCAATGTTTGTGGTTTGGGGACCCATTCTCTGAGGGGCTCCCCTGGCCATGGGCCACATTCCAGCCAGGGGTGGGAAAAAACTTCCCGGTACTTTTATGGAGAGTCATTTACCAACCCACTGATATGCTCTGCGTCAGGTGACTTTTGAAGGGAGGACTGTCACAGGTGACTTCTGAAGGAGGACTGTAACCAGTCACTGCTTCTTGTCAGCCTTCTATTGGTGCCGCATGCCTGCTTCACACTTTATAGCACTCAAACATGTTGGACGCTAACTTAGTTTTGAGTCCCCTCAGGGCAGTGACTGTGTCATTCATTTATAATCAGGGCCTGCCACAGAGTGGATGAGAATGGGGGAATAAGCTTTGTGGTTCAGGTTGATCCCTTGTCCTGGGATATATTGGGCCCTATTTTCCTACCATTAGCATGTGTCACCCTACATAATCCCGCGGAAGTCTTCTGTGGAACCTAAATGTAGCCCTTCCTGTGGCCAATTCCATCTGCAAGATATCAACCAAAGCAGCCTGGAGTAAGGAAGGAAAGGCCCAGAGTCTTGCTCTTACCTGGAACAAACTCTTCCCCTATTTTGAGGTCTCTAAATCAGACCCAAGATCTAAGTGGTGAAATCATTTTTCTTCCCTACTGAGTCTCTCCAAGCCAAAGTTTACCTGTAAAATAGAGTAATACCATCACAGGATTGCTTGAGAACTAAAGATATTGTTGTCTGTGAAGTGTTTGTAAATCTCTGAAAACATAGTAAGAGTTCTATAATTTCATTAGTATTTCAAGTACTGGAGTTCTTTGGACGGTTTTATGGGGGGCGTCCTGAGGATTGAACATAGGGCCTTGTGCATACTAAGCATACTTTCCACCATTGAAATATGCCCAAAGCCCTTTAGAAACATTCTGGATACCTTTAAAGAAGGGTACAAACTCTCAGCCCTGCTGATCTCCCTCTGTCCCAGTTGGAGCTAAAGTGACACTAGGGCAGGGTCCCACCTGAGCCCCAGTCTCCACCCGTGACCCTTGCCTTTACTGCCACATGTGGGTCCACTCACGTACTCATGTCCACATGTACCCACCAATCCCCCTCTTCAGCACACATGCAAACACACATCTGCATGCCTGGTCACGCACATGTGATTCCATCCAGCTGCTAGAGGTGAGCGTGTACCTGGATATGATCTCGCTGCTTCCCTCAAGGCCACCTGTAGACCCAGAGCTATGCAGAATGAGCAAATGCTCAGACTGCACTCTCCTAAGCAGCACGGTGGCAGGGAACCCACACTCCCCATTTGCACCCAGCTCCGAGTCCTGGGAAAAAGTTTGATAAAGGGTCTTAGCAACCATCTAGTCCAGACGTTTTCTTTCATCAGTGAATACGCTGAGGCCCACAAAGGGGAGGTAACCTGCTGATGGTCACAGTAAAGAGGTTCAGATTCTTCACTGTTCTGCACGTGCACGTCATGTGTTCACCCTCGCTTCTCTACCTGAGTCTGTCCAGCAGCGGGGCCTGGAGGGAGGAGAGGGTTGTGGATCTAGAGTGGGAAGGAGGAGTGTCAAGATTCAGGGAAGGTGAGGGAATGAAGTAGGCAGGCTGTCAAGGCCCAGTTGGGCTGATGCAGCCAGTGAGACCGGAAGGGAGGAATCAGGTGGTAGAGATGGGAAGTGCATGAGGACTGGAGATGTGGTTGGCTTCTGAACCGGACAAGGATTGGAGGGGTGGATCTGGTCTTGGGCTTCAGGACTAGACTCCTGACATAGGCTGTTTCTCAGCTGTATGGTGTCACAGTACAGAGAGCTGATTAGAACGGAGGCATACTATGGAACTCTCCAGGGCTGAGTCCTGCTCAGAATTCCATGAGAAACATCCAAGAGATCTTGGCTTGATTCCATTCCTTACAAGAGCCTTTGTTCAGACTACTTACTTCTCCTTTGTCCATTTTTCTATTTTCTCAAATTTCTATTGTCTTGAGGGGTCAGGGTGGGGAATTCCATTTCTGCTACATTTTCTGGCCCCGGGACTTGAAGTTTAGAGATTCACCCTGGTCTAAAGATGTTTGTTCAAGAACTCACCATGGCCACAGTGCAGCTGAACTGAAATCCTTACTCTCAACACACACACACACACACACACACACACTTCTAAGATCCTCTTCAGTGTCATGTGAGTACTTCCCAGCCCGAAAGGGCTCACTGGTCTGGAAGACACAGAGATCTCTCACTATACTTATGTCTGTGATCATGGATGACTGTAATGAGTCTGACCATGGCCCTGACCCCGGAGACATTTCTACTTTGTATTATTTTATTTTACTTTTATACCAGGGATTGAACCCAGCGGCAACCACTGAGCAACATCCCTAGCCATGTTTATTTTTTACTTGAGACAGAGTCTCATTAAGTTGCTTAGGGCCTCACTAAGTTGCTGAGGCTGGCTTTGAATTTGCAATCCTTCTGCCTCAGCCTCCCAAGCCACTGGGATTACAGGCATGGGCCACCATGCCCAGCTCTATGTTCTGCAAAAGAATAATATTAATGATAAATGCACATAATGAGTGTTTTGTGATAGGCATCAAGTATTTATGTATGTGAAATTGCTAAATTGCAATTTCACATACATAAAATAAATGCTCTTTTTATAATCATTATTTTAGAGATGTGCAAATAGGTACAGAGAAAGCGAGCACATTACCCAGGTTCACTTGGCTAGGAAGAAACAGTTGTTTTTGGCCCAGGCAGGCTGGGTCCAGAGTCTGTGCTCTCACCACTGAGCCACATCATCTTGCTGTGTGTTGTTTGCTGTCTTTGAGTCACCTCATCAGTGACGGCAGATCTCCAAACCCCAAACAGACTCCATTAAAAAAAAAAAAAAAGAAAGCCATGTCAAAGGCTTTTGAAACTTTAACTCATATTCATGTATCCACCCCTTAAAGAATTCCAATAAATTACCCAGGCATGAGTCTTCCCCACCAAAGCAATGAGTGATGTTTCCTTAAGCTTTGAGTGACTGATGAATTTAATAATCATTACCCACCAGCTTATAGATGTGCACAGGTTGCTTTCTGGGAGGTAGCCGTGGTCTAGTGGAATGAGCACCAGAGATAGGCACAGGGTTCAAACTGCTACTGAACTGCTGAACCAAGTGGGAGGCCTGTCCCAGCTACCACATGTGTCTGACTTCTGGTTTCTTTATCTGCAAGATGTATTGTTAAGCTTGTGTGGATAAAATCATTAAAATTGTGTGGACCAAATCACACAATGTAGGAACTTAGTGCAAGCCTTGGCTAGGTCAGACTGCTGTGAGCCAAGGGGCAGAGAAATGTCCTGGGTCTTTTTCTGCTCCATGTGATTTTGAGGACTCTTTCAAACCCCAACACCCGAGGAGATTGACAGATGCACACGAGATCCACTGTTGGCTACATTGATTTATTGGAAACACAGAGGAAGACAGAGATGAACAGGGCAGAAGAGGAAGGGGAGAGGCTGGGGGTCTCTACCCTGGGCCCCATGGTATCCCAGGGCATGAGCCTGGTCCTGGTCCTCCCTCCCCCTCAGCCCCCTTTCTGGGCTCCAAGGGGACTTCAGGGTTAGCTCTTCCCAGTGCTGGGCAGTAGAGCCCAGGAGCAGGGGCTCACACAGGGAAACAAATGAGGCTCAGAGTGGAAGGGACCCATCAAAGTGCAGAGATGGTAGAGCTCTGCTTCAGCCCCCTAGGCTGTGTGGGGCTGAGCTGGCTCCTCAGGAGAGATGCGCAGGACTGGAACCACTAACATTTCCGGCAGCTGCTGGTGCTGTAGGAGCCCACTCCGAAGGAGCTGATGCCATAGGAGCCCACGCCACCGCAGGACCTGGCAGAATTGCAGGGCGCACACAGACCAGTGTTCACTGCCAGGTTTCCGCTGCAGGGGGCGTTGCAGGCGCTGCCAGTCACTGGCCTGGAGCCAGACACGCAGAGGTCCCCACTCACAACTCCGCCCCGGGAGCTGCTGACACCTGCAATGCAGGAAGGCTGAGTCAGAATAGGGAGGCATCTGCCCATTCTAGGTCCGTCTAGTCCTATAGCTGTGGTCTTTCTTCTTGTCTGTACCCAAGTCCCTCCCAATGTGATGTCAGTCTACTATTTATATTCAGCCCTACTGATATCCCACCTTCTAGACACCTCAACCATAGAGAAGGATAAATCAATATACACTGGGCCCAATACTTACAGACATTCACAGACCCAACGCCTTCACACAACCTGAGGGTGGACAAGAAAAGGAAATTAGTGACTGGACCAGCTGTAAACAGAGCCCTCCAAAGTCTTGGGGGTAGGATCCACAATACTCAAGGAATTGGGAACTACGGATCTCAGGGAAAAGGCTGCCCCCTACATACCCAACCTTCCAAAGTGATCAGTCATAGGTGTTATCCCCAGAATGGTCAACCATGGACAAAGGGGGGGTCTGTGCAAGGGATGGCATGGGAGGATCAAGATGCCATGGGCTATGACCCACCTGTGCTCCTCGCCCTCCAGCAGGCGCCTGTAGGTGGCAATCTCGATGTCCAGGCCCAGCTTGGAGTTCATCACCTCCTGGTACTCCTTGAGCAGGCAGGCCATGTCCTGCTTGGCCTTCTGCAGGGCGCCCTCCAGCTCGGCCAGCTTGCAGCGAGCGTCCGTCAGGGCCGCCTC
>PVKS010043805.1:0-14681 GCA_004027875.1 Aplodontia rufa | reverse complement strand
CTTCCCCATTCCAAATCAATCACTCAGTAAATAAGGAGAGTGGGAGAAAACTTTTGGAGGTGATGGATATGTTTATAACATTGATTATGAAGATGGCTTCATATGTGTATACTTATCTGCAAACTTGTTATGTATGCATTAAACAGGTACAGCTTTCTGTATGTCAACCATAACTCAATAAAGCAGTTGAAAAACCAAAGTTAACAGAAGTCGTGGTACAGTCAAATAGTATCAACAAAATAAGTGTTTTGAAGTTGTCATCATTGACTTCTTCCTTCTCCTCATTTTCTTAGTGTAAAAACTAGAAAAGATTAGGCATGTTGCTGTAACAAATTAACCCCTGAATCACAGTTACTCAACCCCACACAGTTCTCTCTCATCTCCAAGGAAGTTGACTTGGTGCTTTGCTGTAGGACCCGACCTACAGAAGCTCCATCATTTGTAATGCAATCAGTCCTCCTGCCCCTACAACACACAAGTAAGGCAAGAAAGCATGGAGAGTCACAGAGCAGTTTTTAAATACTGGGAAGTATTTTTTTTTTTTTTAAGAGAGAAGGACAGTGAGAGAGAGAGGGAGAGACAGAGAGAATCAATTTTTATTGAGTTTTTCACATGACTTTCATTGCTCTGACACTTAACTGTGTACATGGGTGCTGGGGTTTGAACCCGTATACTTGCGCATGCCAGGCAAGCGCTGCAATTGCCAAGCCACTGCGCCAGCCCCTACTGGGAAGTATTTAATATGCTTAGTGAGTAGAGGAGAACCTGGTATTTGTGAACACAGTTAAGACTTTATAAGGAGATTAAATATGAAGCAGAGAGATCAGTGTCTATTACTTTATTTTTCTTCCAAGTAACAGGTATGGGATGGCATGCCTGTAAATTTCGAATCATTACAAAAATTTCTAAAACACATGACTTTGGGGAACAAATGACACACACTGACTCATTGTAGAGGTTCAAATGTTGTAAGCCTCATTTGCATACGTAGGTTATGTGCTATCATTGTAGTGTTCACATTGTAGGTCAAAAAGCTTCATCACTTACCTTGTGCCTGAAAACTCTCTCACCATAAGGGAAATAACAGATATGGATCCTGCTTTTAAGGCATAGTAATCCAGAAACTAATGGGCATGAAATCGCTAGAGAATAATTGTTACAGATACAATTGAAAGCTTAATTACAGTAGACACTAAGAATCAAATAGAGGTAAAAAAAGATGAACAGCATTATCAATAACAAGAGTAGAAACAACAGTAATAGTAATAACACCTAAGGCTGTCGTTGTGCTTGCTCTGTGTCAGCCCCTTGTAAGTATTACACCTTTGAATGTCGCTATCAACCTGGTGAGGTCAGTGCCATCGCTGATGGACACTTCATGGAGAAGCAGTGACTGGAGTTCTGTCACTGAAACAGGGTGGCATTGAACAGGGGAAGTAGTTGGAAGGAAGCCCTCAGAGAAGAGAGAAGTGTGTATAAAGTTACAGGATCCTGAACAAGCAAAGAACATGACAGGGCAGGAAGGGTCAGGTTTAAATAAAGCCGAAGGTTGGGAAGAGACAGGAGTTGGGTAAGTTGGATATGGCCAGATAATGGGGGATCTTGAGAACTGTAGGAGGACACTGTTTAATTGTTTGCTTTGTTTTCGTGGTTTTCTGTGTAAGTGATGGGACCCAACTTGAGGTAGAACATACGCTTTTTATGATGATACTGTAAGTTATCTGTGACAAGAGAAGTGATGAACAGGAATGAAAGAGTGGTGTGAGTGATTTCCAATTTTGGCTGACTTTTATCAAGAGTGGAGGACAAGATAAAACAGTAACAAACTCAGTTTTATGTGCTCTTGCATGAGGAGATTGAGCCAATTTCAAAGTTGAGAGGATGCAATGGCTAAAATTGCTCTCCCTCCTGACACCAAATTTGAGGGATACCCTCCACCATGCTCTGGTTGGATAATTGACTAGAAATGGAAGTCACTGAAAGCATTTACATCCATGGTCATGGTTTATTATAGCAAAAGGGTACAGATTAAGATAAGACAAAGGAAGAGGTACAGGGGGAAAGCCCAGAGGAGTTCCAAATATGGAACATCTCTTGTCTTCTACCCCTCGGGCATTGCTCTTCTGATACCTTTGTGTGGAGCATTGGCAACCAAGGAAGCTCACCTGAGCCTTGGTATTCTGACTTCTTATTGGGATTCCATTACATGGTATGATTGACTGATTGTCCATCTCTAGAGCCCATGATACTGTGTATGCAAAGCCCCCACCTAAGTGGCATTGCTGGTCTTTCTGGGTAACCAGTCCCTACCCTAAGTCATACCATTGAACTGTCCATCAGAACCCAATGTTCCCAGGAAAACAGACTCTCATGTGGCATAACTTTCCCAGGGCTCAAAGACTACCTCCCAGAAGCCAAGGGCAAAGGCTATACCTTCTCTTTGGTTAAGGTCAAATTCTGTACTACATATTCTGATAACAACGTGCAATGCAAAGGAAGGTCTCGGAGAAAACTATTTTTTGGTTAACATATTGGGTAACAGGCAACAAGTTGCTTTTTAAATATATATTTCCCAGAAAAAATTGCCATGGAACAGCTTTTAAGGAATGTTCTCTTTCAAGTACATTTACAATTTTTTTGTAACAGCTCAGTAAAAAGCCCTGTGTGCCATGCATATATTGTTTCATGTTATAGATTCTTTGGCTACAATTAGAGATAGATCTGTCTTCCTTGTTAGCATTTCTATGACTGCAGGGTGTCTAATATGGTACACAGAGATGGAGAATCTCACTGGCAGGACTTTCGAGGTGTGGGTGTGGCCAGAACCCTGTCCAGAACTGCAGAATGTAATTGTCAGGTTGCAAGTCAGACTGATTACAGCTGGGGGCAGAGTAGGGATTCAGGGAATTTGGGACTGTGTGGTGCTTATAGATTGGGTTCAGATCAAGAGCAATTGTAGAACAGGTTTTCATCAGTGATTTGCCAGTCACGAAGGAGGCAGAATGGCATGCTGAGTTGAGGGAACATGAGTGGCTTCGATAGTGTAATGGGAGGTTGTTTACTTGTCCTGATGAAAGTCTGGTAGGATCTTCCTGAGAGTTGTTAAACGGCCATAAAAAGTACAGGTTCTTGTATCACACCCCCTAAATTCAAGACATGGCTCTGCCTATTGCTGACTATGTGATGTGTGCAAGTTCCTTCTCTGTGCCTGTTTATGCATCTGTTAAATACAGATAACATTCATTTTCTGTACCCTTAACTTTTATTCCTATTTTTATTATTTTCTCCTTTCTTCGAGTTTAATTGGGCATTCTTTTTCTAGCTTCTTGAAATTGTTTTTGATTTTTGCTCTTTATTATAATATGTGCATTTAAAGCTATAAATCTCCCTAGAATCAGAATTTCAGTTACATCCCACAAGTTTTGATAGAACATATCCTCATTGAAGTTCACTTTGATATATTTTTAATTTTCCATTGTGACTTCCTATTTGAGGTATGGATTATTTAAAAATATGTCATTTTATTTATAATTAATTTTCCATAATTCATTCCTACTTAAGTCCAATGAAGTCAAAGAACAGTCTTTGCATAGTTTCTGTTCTTGGAACTTGGTTGAGACAGATTTGCTTTACATATTGGCACTTGGATTATTTTGTAAAGGTTCCATAGGAACTCTAAAGAACTGTGCATTTCATGGCTGCAGGATAGTCTTTCATAATTTTCAGTTAGGCCAGGTTGGTTTACAGGGTGTTCAAGTTTGTAATGTCTTTTCTGATTTTTTTCCCTGCTTCCTCTTGCCATTACTGGTCAAGATATGTTAAATTTTCCAACTTGGACTAAAGATTTGTGTAGTTCTCCTTTGAGTTCTTTTGGAAGTTTAGTTTCCTTAAGAACTTTAGAGATTTTTGCTATATATATATTTTTTTTTGTGTGTGTGTGCGCGCTATGTTACTAGATGAAAATTCAGGATTATTATGTCTTCCTGTTGAGATGACTGTTTTAATGTTAAAACTGTAGACTGGAAGTATATTGTGCCTGATGCTAACATTGGTCTAGTAGCTTTTGTTAGGTTTGTTCCTGCATAGTAAATCTTTCTCCATGCTTTCAGATTGTTTTCTTATATTTAATGTATGTCTTCTGCTTTATTATCCTTTTTTTCCAATTCAGCCTGAAATTTTTTGTCTTTCAATGAGTTTATTTAGCCCATTATTAATTTAGGTGTAAGTCTACCATTTTACTATTTTCTGTACAATCCCATTTTTGCTTCTTTATTCTCTTTCCTGCCTTATTTTATCTTTATCAAATCCTATTCTATTTTTTCTCCTTTATATTAGTTTTTGGATTATGTATTCGTTTTTAGAATTGTTGCTTTAGAGTAAAGGTCTGCAAACATTTTTTTTCTTTCTGGAAAGAAAATATATACTAAATATTTTTGGTTTTATAAGATATGTGTCTGCGTGGCAGCTACTCAATCCTGAACTTGTAATGTGAAAATCACACTAGATGATAAACAAATAGTTACAGTTGTGTGCCAGCAAAACTTTATGCACAAAAACAAGTTGTCACATTTGGTCCATGTGCTATGATTTGTAGACTCCTGCATTAATGATTAAAATATTTTAGACTAACAGTAGTCTAAAAATTTCACTATTTACTTCCCCACAAGCAGGAACCTCACAAGAGTTTAAATATATTTACCCTCTCAGCCGTAGGGCTGTTATTGTTATTTATTTTACTTCTATTTATGTTAAAACTCCACAAAATTATTAATTTTTGCCGATTTAAGGAGCAATATTTACTTAAATATTCATCTTTCCTGTTCTTCATGACTTCCTACTTTATTATACTCTATCTGGATTTATGTTAATTCAGTTTGAAGAACTTCTTTGCGTGTTTATTATAGTGAAGTCAGCTGAGGATGGCATCTTTTATTTTCTATTTCTTTATGGCAATGTTTTTATTTCCACTTCTCTTTTTATTTGTTCAACATAGTCTTATACAATGGAGGGAGTTGTTGTTACACATTCATGAACACATGGATATTGATAAAGCAAGCCAAGGTTGATGCCAGTTCATTATCTCCCCCCTTTGAGTTCTCCCTGCTCCCATGTTTCCCCTACTTTACCCCCATGTTAATTGGGGTTCTCATGGACATTGAAGGTTCCCAACTGGATTGATAACCCCTGTATTCCTTCCATCCAGCTGCCTTGATATCCCCCATAGTCCCTCCTTCCCCTTTTTGTCCCCCTCCCTTCACCCCCCAGCATCATAGCCATGGTTCCCCCGCTCATCTAAAAATTCACGCATGCTGAGGTTATTATTTAACTTAGCCAACTTTCAGTCTGTTTCCGATTGTAATCTAGCTTCCACATATGAGAGAAAGCATTCAGCTCTTGAGTCTCTGAATTTGGGATATTTCACGCAGCATAATTTTTTCCATCTCCATCCATTTGGCTTCAAATGTCATGATATCATCTCTCTAATGGCAGAGTAGAACTTCATCCCTATTTCCTTTATCCACCAATTATCTTTTCCTGAATTCCTTCAAACAATTTCTCTGTTTTTGTATATTTAGGTCAAATTGAATAAGTTGAATAATCTTAGAAACTTTTCTACAGATCTAGGTGTAGGATTTCTCATTGTATTAGCCTCTCTTCTATCTAGTCATATTAGGCATTTTCTCTTCTAAGTATTCCTACTCCACAAAATACTTTGTGTGTGTGTTGAAGAGAGAATAGATTCTCAATGACTCAACTGAATAGATAATAGCATCCTGTGTATTTTGAGTTGATTATTAAGGGGTCCCCAAATCTGTCCTCACACCAGTTTCCTGTACATAACTGGTTAGGAATAAAGATACATTTTAGGTGGCAATTATTTGCTCATCAATGATTACAATTAATTACAATTATTTGTTGTACAAGGTAACTGGATTTGGACCCTGAAAATATCATACTTATAGATTCTAAGATGAAGAGTGTGTGATGAAAAGACAATTTGATTTTTTTTTGTGCTCAACTCATCAAATAATGATAGTTAACTGTGAACTGGTAAAAATGATAATTTCAAGTGTTGATTCATGAATGCAAATGGAGGTGGAAGAACGTTTGCAAAATGGTTATGCTTTAACACCCTGTCTCAGGTTAAGTCCTTACCATCAATCATCCTACTCACCAGCCAGTCCTAAGAAACACTAGGACAAATGGTGTGGTGCTTTGCAAACATTTACTTGAAATAAATTCCCTGGAGCACCTTTTCAACCAGTTGTACTCTTTAGGCTTCTCTCACTTAGACCTTCTTGATCCATATTCCATAGGCAACTAACACTTACATGGTGCCTTTTGTAATATTGTGTTTTAGTTTACATTTCCCAGTTTATCTCCCTAGCAATTCTGTATAACCAGTGTTATCTTTCCATTTCACAATAGAGAAAATTGAAGCTTTTGGAAGCAAAATGATTTCCCTAAAATTACATGTTAGGATGGGATTTAGAATTCAATCTTGAGTCAATATGCCATAGGAACAAAAAGTAATGTGTTCTGTAGGTGCCAAGTGTAGTCTTCCACAATTGTCAATTAGGTCAAATTGGGTTATAGGTTATTCTGACTTCAATATCCTTACTGATTTACTGTCTGATGTTCTTTCAATTTCTGAACAAAGGATGTTAAATTTTTCAAATGTTTTTGAAGATTTGTCTGTTAATGCTTTTACTTCTGATATTGTTTGCTTTACATACCTTGGGGACAGAATATTAGATTTAAGTTTAGAATTTCTATGCCTTCCTGTAGAAATGATTACCTCTAATGATATTCTTACTTTGAAGTATACTATATTTGATAGTTTATCTGATTATGTATTTATGCAATTTTCATTACTGAATTGTCCTACGGAAACTGTTGACATGGTATAGACCTTCTCCAAGTAGGACAATAAATAAACTTTAATTTATGGATGAGTCAGTGATAGAAAATTATGAATTTCAGTTCAAATTTAATTTGACTTCTAACATACTACTAGCTGGTTTTCAACATAAGCCAGTTGAGAATACAAACTCATTCTGAAAAGCCAAATTGTAATTAGAAAGTTAATTTGCTCACCCTTAAAAATCACATAATAAATACCAAAGCCAAATATAAATTACTTTTGTATTATCCTTTATTTTGAACTCTTTATCCCCTTGGTCCATTTATTAATGTGGATAATTAAGAGTGGAGTATATTAGTGCTAAAGAATTTTAATCTTCACCTTGTCCAAATAGAGCCATTTATTAGCATCCATATTTGAGACAGCATTCATCCTGTATTTAAAGCAAGCCATCTGTGGGCTGAGGGCAGTAAGATATGTACTGAACACTTGTGATAGGTGAGATTGGGTCACCTTTGAGGACCAAATTATTTGTTAAGATTGGAGGTATGTGGGCTGGAGCTGTGGATTAGCGGTTACATTGCTTGCCTGGCATGTGCAAGGACACAGGTTCAAACCCCAGCACCACATACACAATGAAGGGTTGGAACAATGAAAGCCACATGAAAAACTAAATAAAATGGATTCTCTCTCTCTTTCTCTTTCTCACTGTCCCTCTCTTTATCAAAAAAAAAAAAAAGATTGGGGAAATCGTTTTCAAAGAGTACTATCTGGGTGCTGATTGTTTACAGTATATTTCCTTTGCTGTCAGTTCTGATTATAAAAATTTGCTTGGCTGGATGTTACAAAACTGCCTTTGGTCAAGCACTAACCAAAGAGACAACACAGAAATTTAACTTAGGGAAATGCCAACTGACAGGTGAATGTAATCAAAGTTGTATTTGGCAAAATTTCAAACTACATGCTTTAGTCAAAGCGTTATTGACCAGAAAAGATGGCAGAAAAATTGTCAATGTCTGTCTTTCCTTTCTATGATATGTTTAAAAATTAAAGCCTTATATTGATCTTTATTCAGAGATTTCAATTTCTGTATCCCTTCGTTAGTCATATAGTCACCAAGACTTCTACCCTATAAATCTTAAAACCTGAAGGAAAATAAAAACAGCTCCTATTCAGCGAAGTGTTAGTGAGCTCTAGACTAGATGGTAAGAAAACTGACTGCTCTGTATTTCTCTTGATGTAAGGGATACTACCTCTCAGTTAAATTGTTTATTGGATATTGGATCTTTGATTGCATTGTTTTTCTGACTTCTTGAAAAAATTCCATGACTTTCTGGTACTTTTAGCTTTATTGATGGAACTGTCTTTACAGACCTATCATCCTCATTAAACAACAGTTTTGAATGGGAAGCTCAGTTGGGAGAAAACAGCCTCTGTAGAAACTATCCGCTTTCTAAAAAAGGTGGATTTCAAAATATACAATGAGAATGGGCATTAATTTCACTATTCATTTAAAAGCAAAAGTCAAAGGTTGTAGAGGTCCAAAGTTTTCAATGCATACAGGACCTAGAAGTAAGAATAAATCTCACTTATGTTCTCATTCATTTGCATTGTTATTAACTGAATAAACTCTTATGGGAATTTCCATGTATGATAAGGTGGGGAAACAGAACATAGAGCTTGTCCTATTTCATAATAGGTACTTTGTTGTTCAGGCCGTGGAATCAGGTAAATGACTTGGATTTATAAACGATTAATATCTGCAACAACTTATTCCCACAACAGTGATTGCCGTTTTACAATTTCCAAAATTTTCACATGGCAATCCATTTTTCTGTTCTTTGAAATAAAAGAACAGAGTGATTTTGTACTACTGGGAGGTGCACAAGGCTAGTTATTAAAGCTGTGTTTATATTCTAGCCAACTTTCCTCTTAAATTGTTTTGCCACATCCTAAGGAGATCACCTTGTTATTGTTTAGATACTAGGTGTCTCCTAAAAGCTCATATGTAAGACAGTGCAGCAGAATTTAGAGGTGAAATGGTTGGGTTATAAGAACCTTAACCTAATCAGTACATTAATCAACTGATAGGGATTAACTGAATGGTAACTATAGGCATGTAGGGTGTGGCTGGAGGAGGTGGGTCTTTGGAGGCATGCCTTTGGGAATACATTTTGTCCATTGAGCAGAGCTCTCTCCATCTTCTTCCTGATCATCATGTCCTGAGTCACTTTCCTCCACCACACACTACCAGGATGATGATCTGCCTCATCTCAGGCCCTGAGGAATGGAGTTGGCCATCTTTAGACTGAGACCTCTGAAACTATGAGCTCCAAAATGACTTTTCCTCCTCTAAAATTGTTCTTGTCAGACCCTTTGGTCACGGCAACAAAAAAGCCAACTGAAACACACATCTTCACAGAATGTTGACATTCATAGCAACTCCTGGTGTTTCTGAATTTGCTTAATGCATCACTAAGCACAGCCCTTCTGAGCCTTCATAAATACCCCAGTAATTTACCATGTCACTTTGTTTCCACTTTATAGAATCTATGTATGTCAAACCAGACCCTTCAACACCCTACTCACCAAATCAGAATCAAGTCAACTCAAATTCATGATTGTTTTCATGAACCTCTCTCCACTTTAGTATCTTCTGTCCCTCACACTTTTTACATGTCTCGTTTGTATTTTTATGTTTACTTGGTACTTGTCCCCTTAATCATTCATTATACACTAATTCAACACATTTATTGAATACCTACTATGTGACAGACCTTGTTCTGTTTAAGAAAGTAGTGAAAATCCAATATCTTACAGCATTCTTTTAATTATCACAACCAGATGTCTCTTTAATCTCACCATGTTCCTCTCTTTGGTCAACATCTTCATCTACTTATTATTCTCACTAAGCTACTGCAATGATTCTAAACTGGTCTCTCTGCATCCATTATCCCTCTGTGAATCTTGTTTTCCACGCTGCATGTGTGATGAACTTACCAGAATTAAAATCTATTTGAGTCACCTATTTACTGGCTTAAAATTGTTTAATGACTTTCCATTGCCTTAAAATAAAGACAGAATACCTTAGACCTCTTAGTCCTTGGCTTTCCCTCTAGCCTCAGCTGATGGCCTTGTGCTCACTGAGTCTGTGCTTTACCACTCTTCCTTACCACTCCTCCTTGTTCTTCCATGTTCCCTATTGCTTCAAGGTCTTTGAACTTGCTATTGATGTTTCCCCAACTGTTCCTTCCATCCCTTCACCTATTACTTCTGACCTTAGCTCCATGTCATAACCTCTGGAAATTCTTCTAAAACTTTCTTCCTCAGGGAAAATCTTCATTTATTGGTGCTCATAAGTCTGTGCGCTTCTCCTTTTTGTACTTCTCACAAAATTCCTATTCTACATTTGTAAGTATTTAATCAATATTTTTCCATCTTGAGGTGATGAGTTCCATGAGGGCAGGGACCAGGACTGTCACCTCTACTGTATTTCCAGGGTCTGGTCCAAGCTTTAGCACTTTATTAGACACTGTACACACACTGTGTTAGTCAGCTTCTGTGTATTTGTGACCAAAAAGCCTGGCTAAAATAACTTAGAGGAGAAAAAGTTGATTTGAACTCATGTTTCAGAGGTCTTGGTTCATAGATGGCTGACTCCATTGCTCTGGGACCAAGGTGAGGCAGAACATCATGCATGAAGGGCCCAGCAGAAGAAAGCTGCTCAGCTGGTAGAGGGGTCAGGAAGTGGGTCAAGGGGATGACAAAGGGAAGATGCACCCTTTTAGGTACACCCCAATGATCTACCTCTTCCATTCATGCCCCACCTGCCTACAGTTACCACCTAGACAGTCCAATCAAGCTAGGATGAACTGATGAGGTGACAGTTCTCATAAGTGAATCATTTAACCTCTGAATATTCCTGCATTAACACAAAAGCTTTGGGGGAACACCTCATATCCATAATCCATGCATATCAATTAATGAACATTTATGTTTCAAGAGTTAGAATCTGAACTATAAGGAATGTTGAGTGTGTGATGCAGGTTTGGCAGATAAGTGTGGCCATCAGGAAGTGCACAAATGTTCTATATTCAAACTTTTTTGTAATCACAGATTTTGAGGGAAAGAATCCATAGCTTTCATAAGATTCTAAAAAGAGTAATTTGAAAAGGTTACCAAGAACTTCAGGGAGACTTGGAGATTATATTTTTATTTGTTTTATCACCCTTTAAGGTTGAGCTACTCACAAAACCTTTATTTCATCAGCAACATGGCAGGATATTTATGAAGGCTCAGAAGGGCTGTGCTTAGTGATACATTAAGCAAATTCAGAAACACCAGGAGTTGCTGTGAATTTGAATGAGAATTCAACCTCATTTTGTTGCCCTGGTTTTTATTTATTTTTTCTTTAAGAAGCAGAGACCTGGCTACAAACAGATGAGGATTAAATTTCTGAGAGAGGATGATGGATACAGACTTATTGCTAAGGTTTGGTGGTCCATTGGGAATTTGTGGCTGTTGGAAGTTAATGCAGAGTGACAGATTGATGCTTTGAGTGGAATTTTTTATTCTCACACAAATAAGTCTCTAATTAAAGCATTTTATGTTTATATAGTTGTCACATCCAATAATTAAAAATTATCCTAATTTAAAACAGCATTTAAGAAACTCTAATTAGACTGTTAATATTATGAATTCTTAAGTACTCATGTTCTTTTTCCCTGATTAAAATAAAGAGAAATAATTTTTCCTGCATCATCCTGCCAGCACCTGATCTTAGAGGTGATAGTTAACTTAAAGTAAGCAAATGTTGGATATTCCATGGATGGAGGGAAAAAATCCTATATTCTTTAGTTTCTTACATCAGGGAGCAAATTATTAATTTCCTCAAGTAGCTTTACTCATGTCAACATATATGAAAAGATTTTAACCTAAGATATTCATAAATGTCAGTAGCTTTCCAAGAGTTGCTTATTTTAAAATTTGTCCTTAAAACCAGGAGAGAACAGTAATCAACAACATCAAAAAATTCAGAATAAATTTGTTTCAATATTATGTTTAAAAATGAAAGTTGGAATAGATTTGATGTCTATATAGATGAAAGAGGTCATAACTATTTTTTCTGGACTTTGACACCCAAAAGAAATGCAATTACCCGTCAGTTTAATTCCCAGTAAAAGTTTGTGACAAATAAAGATGCTGTTCAAGCAGAAAATGATTGCCCTGGAACTTTTCCTTGCATTATTATGAGGCACTAAACACCAAAAGAAATGGCTTAGGTTATTTCAGGTTGGAAAAACAAGGGCTGGTAGAAAGAGGGAAAGATGAACCATGACAAAGCATGATAGTATCACCTTTCTGGTACAAGAATGAATCTTGGATTTCTACAGGAAAGGTCTTTCAGATGGAAAGCTAGTGGGAAGCATTTCCATCCCCTTATCACCCCATCACTCAGCAGCTTCTTTCTCCAGAGTATACCCAAGAGAAACTCTCAAGCTTGCCCAACAGGAGATGTGTACAAGATGGTTTGTAACAGCTCTGATTACTGTAAATCCTGGATAAATAAATGGTGGATATTCATACAATGACATATTATAGTATCAGAACAAATAAACTGCAGTGTGACCTTGAAATCTGAATGGGTCTTGTTGTTATTCTCTAAAGTGAGAAGAGTAGATCCCAACACATCACAGATAATATTTTTTATTAAGTTGAAAACAACCAAAATGGATATAGGTAGATCTCTATAAAAAGGAAACCAAGGAATGGATATGTGTAGAATTTAAGGGGATGATTACTTTGGTCAGGTATAGGGGTTGAGGAGGCTGGAATCTGAGGTAAGGAGAGATACCTGGCTAGTAGATTACCTACAAGGTCCTGGCTTTTGTTTTGGGTGATGGGTTTGCAGGTACTTAATACATTACTAAAAGCCATGAAAATAATTAAAGTTGGCCATGCATGAACCAATGATGAGTGTGTCTTGACCTAAGATACACAGTTCAGGAGGAAAAGCCAAACAACGACAGTTTTTGAATAACCTAATGCTGGAGCTTTGCATGAACTGGGGGAAGGCCTAGAAAAATTGTCATTTGCTCTTGACTTTTCTTCATGAGAAAGATTGATTCAAGGAAGTGAAGAAAATAAAACTTCTCAAACTTCAGAGACCTAGAAAAACAACAATGGGACAAGTTAAAAAAATGTTTTGTTTTTTTTTTTTCCCCAAAAGAATAATAGAGAATAGAAATTGGGGCATGTTCATCCTAGTCTTTAGGGACAATTCAAAATCTTCTTTTATGCAGCCTTATCATTTTCAATTCATATGATGAATAATTTTAAATGTATATGAAAGTAGAACAGCATAATTAACCCCCATAAGTACTAATCTGATTTTTTACAATTATTATATCTTTTCCATGTACCTCCCTTAGGTTTTTGAAGCATTATTATAGATGTATTTTTACGTGTAAATATTTTAGGATGTATCTCTGAAAGGGGTTCTTCTTAAATATAGCTTCCATATCATCTTTATACAATTCTCAAATGAACAACATTTCTTTAATAGCATTTCATAACCAGTTAGAAAGTATTATTTGAAGTCTGTATCAGGATCCAAATAAGGTCTCCTATCTCTTTATATTTCTCTTCCATTTTTTTTCTTTGCCTTTTACTTAAATTTTGTTGAAGAAGCTGAGTTCTTTGTCTTACAGCATTCCAGTAATGTGCTTATAGTAATCCATGTTGTGTGATGAAACAAGTTCTTTTGGCCTCTGTATTTCCTGACATTGTCCGTCAATCTAGAGACTAGATTCAGGTTTGATTTCTTTCAGCAGTGCTGTTTTATAGGTGGTCTCCTGAACTTCTGTCAGGAGCAATGTAATGTCTGATCATTTCTCCTTGTGTGATGATCATTAGTTAATTCAGTAAGTAATATAAAATAATGATATTTTAATTGATCATCCCTTCTTTGTTGGCGTGATTCTATTAATGAGAAAATTTCCCCTATCAAATAGTTACCTAGAGGTGCATTTTCTATAACAAGAGAGTGTTGAATGTTTCTTAATTCTCCCTATTCTTTTTTTTTATCAGTATTTTGAGTTGGTTCCTGAACATTCTCTATGTGAAATTAATGAGGTATTTAGTATTAGTTTGGATTTATGGACTTAAATTACCTGATGTATTTCAGTCTCTTTTTGTGATATTCAAATGGTCCCATGTTGACCAGTAGAAGTGCTGATGAGCTGGCTCCTGAGTCCTTTTGCCATTAAGCTAGTGATCTTTGATAGTTGCCTTGTTTTGTCTTTTGTGCTTTATTATAAGCTCATCTTGAGAATTTCCTTTTCCAAACTTGGAATCTGCCGTTTCTTTAAGAAGCTTTGGTTTCTTTTAGTGAAAAATAACATTTAGATAACATAGCCTAGGCACTAGGACGTGCTCATGGATACTAGGTTGTTCATTTTTTCTATACTTTCACAGAGGGGAATGACATTTTTTTTTAAAACTTCAACTTCTACTTTAGAACTGCAGGGTATTTTTAATTTCTAATCTCAACAAAATGTTGCCTGTCCAAATCAATAAAATCTCCAATGAAAAGGGAAAGATCACCACCAACCCCATAGAAATCCAACAAATCATAAGATCGTATTTTGAAAACCTTTACTCCTCCAAATTTGATAACTTGGAAGAAATGGATAAATTTCTTGACACTTACAACATCCCTAAATTGAATCAGGAGGATATTGAAGTCCTAAATGGCCCAATCACAGGCACTGAAATCCAGACTGCAATTAAAAGTCTACCAAAGAAGAAAAGCCCA
>PVKS010043804.1:0-14686 GCA_004027875.1 Aplodontia rufa | reverse complement strand
CACTTGACAGCACATTTTAGATGGAAATGCAATTTTAAAAACTTTTTTGGTCCACAGTCATGCTAATTAACATAATGACGAATGACAGCCAGTCACAACCTACTTTTTAAAGCCAAGGAGGCGGTCTCTCCACCGGTCCAGTAAAGGGACCCTGCCCCTTACAGTTAAGGGAAAGTGAAGGAATCTGTTGCATCTGGCGGCTGGTGAGTCAAAACAGTTGCTCAAAGGCTGACCTGAGAATGACTTTTTTTTTCTTTCATTTTCTTCTGTTTTTGCACCAGGGACTGAACCCAGAGCGCTTAACCAGTCACATCTCCAACCTTTTTTTTTTTTTTAAATTCTTCAGACAGAGTCTCACAAAGCCTATTTTTTTTTATTTTACTATCTAACAGGTTTATTATTGTTATTTGACAATATTAAAACAAAATTTTCTTTCCAGAATGTCATATTGATGGCTACTTCAGTATGATAATTTTTTTATTAGATGGATATAGAGATACAATTGAGGGGGAAACATTATCAAACATTCAAGAACCAATGTATATATACTTAGTTATCCATGGCTAATGCCATATAATTGATGCCCAGCTTGGGTTTCCACTGTTGCTGTTTCCCCTAGAAGAACCCCTGAGTTAAATGGATATCTTGTGGAGGACAGAGATCTCCTTCTGAGATGATTCCCCCATATTCCCACCCTCCAGTCTCCTAGGAGTTCTTCCTACACCCTCCCGCTGCCTCACAAAGCCTCTTAAGGCCTTGCTAAATTGCTGAGGCTGCCCTTGAACTTGCAATCCTCCTGACTCAACCTACTGACTTGCTGGGATTATAGGTGTGACCCACCAGCCTGGCTAAGAATTTAGCTTTCAAAACTGGTCACTGTGACTATGGCAGCGAGTGGAAGGAAAGAAATGGTCTATGAAAATAGTCTTGATCTTGAAGCAGAGACTTTGCCAGGTCTATTGAAGCCATGCTCTTCTAACTGATGATGAGATTTTTCCATTTACTCTCTAACAAAGATCATATAAATATATTTTTGTATGTTTTTTGGGGGTGTACCAAGGATTGAACCGAGGGGTGCATAACCTCTGAGCCACATTCCCAGTCCTTTTTATATTTATTTTGAGACTAGGTCTAAGTTACTGAGGCTGGCTTTGAACTTTCAGTCCTTCTGCCTCATTCTCCTGAGCCGCTGGAAACACTGAGGAACAGTGCCAGCTGTTTTTATGTTGAGCAGGGACAAACTGAGCATCTGAGGCTGACCTCCAACTTGTGAGCCTAATTATCAACATGGCTCATCTCAACAGAGATCCTAGTTCATTTTTAGTTTCCTCTATTGTGTGTTTCAGTATGTTTGTGATGCTGGGGATCAATCCCAAGGCCTCAAGTATACTTGGCAAATACTCCACCACACTGCTACACCCCACTCCCATTTGTCTTTTGAAACATGAGTAAAGATCTTTTTATGTTGCCCAGACTGCTAGTCTTGAACTCAAGGACTCAAGTAATTCCCCGGTCTCAGTCTCCTGAGTGCAGTAACTACAAGTGCCTCACAGTAATTAAAAATAAAGATCCATGGGGCTGGAGCAGCAGCTCGGCCGTTATGGCGTTTGCCTGGCCTGAGCAAGTACTTAAGTTCAAATCCCAGCACCACATACACAACAAAGTTTCAGAGCAATGAAAGCCACATGAAAAACTAAATAAAATTGTTTCTCACTCTCTCACTATCCCTCTCTCTATTAAATAAATAAATTAATTAAATGAAGATCTAGAGCCTGGTACTGTGGAGCACACCTGTAATCCAGTGGCTCAGGAGGTTGAGGCACAAGGATCCCAAATTCAAGGCCAGCCTCAGCAAATTAGCAAAGTCCTAAGCAATTCAGTGAGACCCTGTCTCAAAATAAAAATGGGTGGAGATGTGATTTAGTGGTTATGCACCCGTGGGTTCAATCCTGGCACCAAAAAAATAAATTAATTAATTAATAAAGTAAATAAAAAGGGCTGGGGGAGCTGGGGTTGCTGGAGCGGTGGCTCTGCTGTTACAGCGCTTGCCTGGCATGCACAAGTACGTGAGTTCGAACCCCAGCACCATGTACCCAATGAAACCTTGGAGCAACGAAAGCCACATGAAAAAATAAAAAATTGTTTCTCTCTCTCACTGCCCCTCTCCCTTTAAAAAAAAAAAAAAGCAGGGGGGCTGGGGATATAGCTTTGAGGGAGAGCACCTCTGAGCTCAATCTCCAGTACTACACACGCACACGCGCACACACACACACACACACACAATCCAGTTTCAATGTTACATTGTTTTAAAAAATAATGTTTCAGGTGAGTCTGGAAGAGAAAACCAGTCCCTTCTCCATCCTTACCCTCCCCCCTAAAAAAAAATAACTGGTTTAAATGAGATTTCTTTTGTTCATTTAAATAATAACAAAAGCAGCAGCAGCTACTGCCATTTCTACAGGTTCCCAGGCCCTCTACTAGCCCCTTTACATGGGTTTATTTATTACATTTATTCCTGGAAATAACTTTAATAGATTGAAGAAATGAAAATACAAAAATCTAATTGGATTTCCTAATGTTATTCTGAGCTTCATGGGTCTTTACTCAAAGTAAAAAGCTGTGTGACTTTGTGTTCTGATGAAACAAAATTTAAAGTTAGACACCAAGCTATACAAGAGAATTTTACCACTGAAAGAGTTGAAAGTTACTATGCCCAGCTCATATAAAGTCAGTTTACAACATGAATAAACAAGTAACACACGAAAACAGAAAAACAATAATTAAAAAATACTAAAAACTACAAGGCAACATAAGAGAAAAATTATTTGTCTTTTAAAAGAAAACTTTTGTATCAGAAGCAACTCAGATAATGCTACCTCCCTCTTACTCTCCAAAGAGATTAAGAACAGTTGGGGACGGGTGCCCTGTGGTTCCCTGGCACCTCCACTGCGGTCAGCTAGCGAGGGAGGAGGCCGGAGGGGAGCCCAGTACCAGTCTTTGCAGACTGGCAGGCACGGAAAAAAATTAAGGCATAGGGCTGGAGTGGTTGGAGCACTTGCCTGGCATGCACGAGGACTCGGGTTCCAACCTCAACACCAAATACACAACTAAATGTCGGAGAAGCAAAGGCAGA
This sequence comes from Aplodontia rufa, assembly GCA_004027875.1. Classification (NCBI taxonomy): domain Eukaryota; kingdom Metazoa; phylum Chordata; class Mammalia; order Rodentia; family Aplodontiidae; genus Aplodontia; species Aplodontia rufa. Next base: position 11,553 of record PVKS010043804.1, on the reverse strand, counting down.
TGAAAAAATAAATAAAATTGAAAAAAAATTAAGGCATAACTTGGGAATAAACTAGAAAAAGATGATATGAAGCCTCAATAAATGAATTAATTAATGAAGAGTTGGGAATAGCCTATCCAATCATTGATAGAATTCCTAACATGATACCACAGGCAGCGAGGACAACTCATCAAAATAAGAAGCACGAAGAAATGGTGCAGCACTAGCTCATAATTTTTGAAAAACACAAATTTTCTTAATATTATACACCTTTTAGAACAGGGTGGCGGGTAGTAAGTGGGGAAGAAGAATGTTTCTGTCTCAGCCTACGATGACTACTGATTCCACTGATCTCTTTAGCAGGACTGTTCTACTCCACCTTTGTGGAAGAAAACTGCCCACAGGGCTGCACTAGTACTGCTAGCCTTTGCTTTTACAGTCTGCTTTTGCTGATAACCATACCAGTGTATGTGTTCTTTCACCTTTGGACTTGGATGGGTATTAAACTATTTAGGCATAATTAATACAGCCACAGCTAAGATGGTAAATATATTAATGATAGCTCTTAGATATGAAAGCTCAACTAGATGCAAATACTGGAGACCCATTTAGTTTGCAGGAAAGTTGCTTTGCCTTGCTTCTCTTGGGTTTAGTGCTATGGGAAGTTTAAGCCACATAAGCTGCTTTGTACTTCTGTCCTTGTTTTTTGAAGATTCTGACATAACTGCAGTATGAGAAGAAACATTTAAACATGTCTGGATGGAGATTAACACCCCTAATTATCTGAGGACTGTTTGTTAGCCCATTAATATGAAAGTTTAGTCATTTGGAATTTTGTTGGTTCAGCCTCAGGGTCAGTGGTAAAGCCACATTAGGGATGACACAGATAATCCCAGAGAAGCTTTCGAAGAGTAATTGTAGGGAAATGCACTTGAACTAGTGTGATACAAAACTGTATAATAAAATGGAAATTTCACGTACCAAAAAAAAAAAAAAAAGAACAGTCATTAACAGCAAATTACAGTTGTAGCAAAGCGATACCAACAGCCAGCTTCACACTCAGAAGGCAGAACCAAAGCTCCTCATGGTTTCTAGTAACCTACATGATCAGAGAAACTTCTCTAGTAACAAACCATAGAAATGATCCCTGAAAGTACAGTCTTGTCTTGTCTTCTAACATCCAGGCTCTGCTGGGTCTACCATGCCTGCACACTTTTCAGCAATAGTGAGGACATCCCACCACCGACCTTTTTTGCAGGGGGGAGGAGGATAGGTGTGGAGCAGAGAATAACAGGTCATTTGCCTTTTTCATAAATTTTATAACTCATAATTATTTGGTCAGGTCAAATTTAGTGAACTATTTTCACATGTAAACCCAGAAACTTTAAAACCACATTGAAGTCATTAACATAACCTTCTTAGAAGCCAATCATAGGCTTCCATTCTCTTTATGCTTCTCTCTCATAACCCCATGGAACCTGATTACTCTGCAGATCTCACCAAGGTGATGCAGTCACGAACCTGTACTGCTTGCTAAGGAAAGCTGTGCAGCCCTACGTAGAGAGGAAAACTGTGCTGTGGGGCAGTATTGGTGGACCCATTTGAGAACTCTAGCACACCAGCAGCTGTATCAGGAAGTGACTCTAGTCTCGGCCCTAATTTTATTTGTATCTGCCTCTACATGGCTCATTCTGTTGCAGACATTTATTACTGATGGAAATGGAAATTACTGGAAGTCATTCAGCCAGGCAGCAACCCCCCTACTCACTGTTTCCAAATCTACAGACTCAGGCCTTCAACAGAACCTATGGCCTACGGCCCTTATCAGAGGATCCCTAACCTACTGAAAAGCTTAGTTTAATCCCCACCTACTGAAACACCTAATTTATCCAGAAAACTTGCACCTTGCCCCTCCATTCCCTCTATATCTATGCCAGACTATAAGTGGCTGGTGTGTCCCAGACTTCACTGGACCCCCCTCCACTCAACCTGTTAGTGTTGAGTGGCTGTTTTCCTTTCTTAATTTCCTTCATTTTCTTCTCTTTCCAAACAATTACCCCCTGCTAATCTGTGAGACCTTTATTTGTAGGCTTTTTTTTTTCTTTTTGGTTCCAGCGATAAAACTCAGGGGCACTTAACCACATCCCCAATATCCCCAGTCCTTTTTATATTTTATTTTGAGACCTTGCTTAGGGCCTTGCCAAGTTCCTTGAGATTAGCTTTGAACTTGCTCTCCTCCTGCCTAAGCCTCTTTGGGCTGCTAGGATTACAGGCGTGTGCTACTGCACCCCACTCACGCTGAACCCAACTGTTACTCCTACACCACTGCGTTCCTCCAGAAATGTGGCCTATACATGATGGAGTGAGGGCCCTATTGGTAAGACTCCTGGCCCTCTCCTCTTGCTCATCCTTGGTTTCAAAACATGTTTGTGCTATGCAGATTTCCTTTAACTGCAGGCTCGGATACCCAGCTTCTATTTGACAATGTACTTAGCTGAACCACAGGTTCCTCAAATTCAGTCTGTCCAAACCAACTTCCATCAGCTTCCTCTAAAACTTACTATTTTTTGTTGCTAGTACTGGGGATTGAACCAAAAAGCACCGTACCACTGAGCCACATCCCCAAAACTTTTTTATCTTGAAACAGGCTCTCACTACGTTGCCGAGGCTGGCTTCAAACTTGCACTCTTCCTGCCTCAGCCTCCTGAGCCACTGAGATTACAGGGTGCACCACCACACCTTCCTCCAAACTTATTTTTCTTCCAAACAACGACACCAATTTCAAAGTTCATTTTTGTTTTGGTTGAAAACAAAAAGGCATCCTGTTCTTCTTTTTCTCCCCTCATATACTGCACAGTCTTCTGCATCCAGAGAAATCATTTGGAAATGCAAATCTGTTCAAACTTGTTACATAAAAAAGAAATATATGTGTGAGGCTGGATGTGGTGGGGCACACCTGTACTCCCAGTGACTTGGAAGACTGAGGCAGGAGGTTTGCAAACTCAAGGACAGCCTGGGCAATTTAACTAGCCCCTATTGCACAATAAAAAAATTAAAAAGGGTTGGAATATAGTTCAATGTCCCCCAGTACCTTAAAAATAAATAAATAAAATAAAAAATAAAACATAAAAACAGCTGCAGATATATATCCCAGAGGTAGAGTGCTTACCTAGCACATGAGAGGCCCTGGGGTCAATCTCTATCACCACAAAAATGTGAAAAAGAGAACTATATGGGTATGTACACACACACAATTATGGGTTGGTCCAAAAGAAGACCAAGCCATGATTAGAGGGCTGGTACTTTCAAAACCCTCCTCCCACCACCACCTTCCAGGGAAAAGTCAGCGGCTAGAGACTGAATTCAATCAATGGTTGATGATTTAACTTATCATGCCTATGTAATAAAACCTCTGGAAAAACACTTAAACAAATGGGGTGCTTACCTGGCAGGGAGACACCATGATCATGAATAGGGTTGGGGGCATTACCAGTTGACAGCAAAGAGACAGACGGTAATTATAATGTACCAAAAAACAAACAAAAAAGATGGGAGGGTGACATTCCTGGAATGGGTACGTAATCTCCTCACTACACACCTGCCCCCATACTTGTTAGGCTGGCTGGAGGCAGGGCAAAGGGCAGCTTGTCCGAGAAAAGAATAGCCAATCGGGACGTGGGTGGACAAGCTCCAATGGATTGATGAATCCACCAACCAATCTCTGAAGGACCAACCCCATCATTGACTTCCAGTTAGCCAGCAAAACCAGCTGCCTAGCAAAGGTCCAGCGCAATTTTCCCTGCCTGCCATTCTCCCTGCATGGGACCTGATTTTCCCCTGCCCATCACTTCCCATGCCCGACCTCATTATGGCGACACAGGTGAAACTGGCTGAGAGCAACAAATCCAATAAACATCTCCGCCTGAATTTATACCTGATCCATCATTATTCCTTTTTCTTATTTTTTATAATACTAAGCCCTATGCATTTCTTCCATTTGAATGTTCCTAAGTATATTATGTTCAAGAATATAACTGGTAGGAATTAATGTTTTACTGAGTTTTATGAGTGATTCTAGTGGATTATCCAACCTGAGGGGGTTTTGGGAAAACCCACAAATTTATAGTTAGCCAAGAAGAAATGTTGGTAAGCTGACCAACTCACCAGTAGCTGGCATCTGAAAAGAGAGCAGTCTTGTGGCACTGAGTCATTAACCTGTGAGATTTGATGCTAGTTCCAGGAATTAAGCATCAGAATCTAACTGAACTTTTTTATTTATTTATTTATTTAATTTTTTTTTTTTTAAAGAGAGAGGGACAGTGAGAGAGACAGAGAAAGAGAGAAATGACTTTATTGAGTTTTTCACATGGCCTTAGTTGCTCCAACACTCAGTTGTGTACGTGGTGCTGGGGTTTGAATCCGGGTCCTTGTGCTTGCCAGGCAAGCGTCGAAACCGCTGAACCACAGCTCCAGCCCCTATTTTTTTTTTTTTTAAAGAGAGAGGGACAGTGAGAGAGACAGAGAAAGAGAGAAACAACTTTATTGAGTTTTTCACATGGCCTTAGTTGCTCCAACACTTAATTGTGTACGTGGTGCTGGGGTTTGAACCCGGGTCCTCGTGCTTGCCAGGCAAGCGCCGAAACCCCTGAGCCACCGCTCCAGTCCCTCCAGCCCCTATTTTTAAGAAAGAGAGAGGGATAGTGAAGAAGAGAGAAAGAGAGAAACAACTTTATTTAGTTTTTCATCTGGTTGTCATTGCTCCAACACTTAGTTGTGTATGTGGTGCTGGTTTTCGAACTCCGGTACTCGCGCATGCCAGGCCACTGCTCCAGCCCAAACTGAACTTTTTAAAAAGAAGAACAAAGTCTGGGTTGAGGTTCTGGAATTCATCTTGGTGTGTTGTAGGGAAAACTGGGGATTCAACCCAGGAGTACTCTGAGTTGCATCATTTGTCCTTTTTATTTATTTTTTTAAAATTCTGAGATGGAGGGGCTGGAGTGGTGGCTCAGTGGTGGAGCACTTGCCTAGCATGCATGAGGACCCCATACCACATACATAACTACGTGTCATAAAAACAAAAACCAGGGGCTGGAGAGGTGGCTCAGCAGTTGCGGCACTTGCCTGGCATGCCCAAGGTCCAAGGCTGAGGTTAGAGGTGAAAACTAATGACACACAGGAGGGGAATTTCTGGAGATGTAGCTCAGTGATAGAGCACTTGAATGGCATGTGGGAGGCACTGGGTTCTATCCCCAGCACTGTGAATTAATAAATACAGTAGGAGTGGAGTGGTAGACAAATAAATAAATAAATAAATACAATGGGGAGGGGGTGGAGAGAAAAGGCCTTTGTACTTAGCTGATGCTCTTTGTAGCTTTTGGATTCATAACAAAGCTTCCCCTTTTGTGCAAATTGTTAATGGGTCCTTACAGTACCTCTAATATACTGCACAGAGCCCTAATACAGGTAAGTACCCTCTCCTGTGATTTTCTTGCTACACCTCAGCTCTTATCCTCCAAGGATCCAACTCTACACTCTCTGTTCAGATTCTTCCTCCCTCATAAGTAAAATCCCTTTAGATGGCTCAGCTACTCTCTGTGCAATCTAGATGCTCCAACACAACTTCCATGCCTAATAGAAGTGTAGTTAATCTATCTGCTAGTGTCTCTTGTTCACATGTCCATCAAGGACTGCTTCAAATAGCTGAATGACCTCCTGACCTGTAAATTTTAGATAACATTCCAAGTTCTCTGAATGCTACCTTGGAAGAGGCTGGGTAAGGCTATCATATTTCAGCTGTTGAGAAGGCTGGAACACCAGCTCCTATCTCTCCAGCTTGCAAGCACCACAATTCTGTCTGAGATTCACCTTAAGTTGGCTTGAGGCTGAGGTGGGAAGAAAAAAAGAACAGCATTCTAACACATTGAATAAATACCTTTCTTTTCTGTTTTTGTTTTTCTTGTTTTGTTTTGTTTTGTTGGTACTGGGGATTGAACCCAGGGGTGCTTAACCACTGAGATACATCCCTACATCCTCAGTCCCTTTTATTTTTATTATTTTTATTGTGAGACAGGGTCTCACTTAGTTGTTTAGGGCCTCACTAAATTGCTAAGGCTGGCTTTGAACTTGCAAACCTCCTGCCTCAGCCTCCTGTACTACTGGGATTACAGGTGTGCACTACTGTGTCTGGTGCACACTGAATACCTTTTAAAGAATTCACCGTCAGTGTTATGGTTTGGATGTGAGGTGTCCCCCACAAAAGCTCATGTATGAAATAATGCAAAAATGCTCAGAGGTAAAATGATTGGGTTATGAGATCCTTCACCCAATCAGTTAGGCCTCTGATAGGGATTAACTGAACCGTAACTGATGGAAGGTAGAGGTGGCAGGAGGAGGTGGGTCATTGGGGGGCCTGTCTTTGGGGTATATATTTTGTGTCTGAAAAGTACAGTCTTTCTCTCTACTTTCTGATCATCAAATGATCTGCTTTCCACACTCTACCATCATGATGTTCAGCCTTAACCTTGAGCCCCAAGGAATGGAGCCAGTCTTCTATGGACTAGGCCATATTCTAAAACCATGAGCCCCCAAATAAACTTTTCCTCCTAAAATTGTTCTTGTCAGGTCTTTTAGTCACAGCAGCAAAAGTTGACTAAAACAGTCATCCCACACTACTGCTTTGCCTTAGATAGGCCCAAGGTGATTGCAGAGGTTGAAGGTACAAGGACCATTATACTATTGATTGATTGGTTGTTTTTTTCTTATTATTTTTGCAGTGCTGGGAATTATACCCAAAGGTACTCTACTATTGTGCTACATCTTGACAGAGTCTCACTAATTTGCTCAGGCTGGCTTCAAACTTTGACCCTCCTGCCTCGGCCTCCCAGGTCTCTGGGAGTACAGGTGTGTGCAACCACATGTCTACCCAAAGATCATTTTAGCCATCTCAAAGATCTGCATGAGATGGGGGAAATGTAGAACCAAAGGGACTCCATTTTGTGTTCTCCCCTCTCTTACAAGGAAGTTTCCCATGTACTGAAGAATGGGTTACCAAGCTACTAGAAAAAGCTCCTCACCTGAATCCGGATTGAATAATGAGGTAATAGGACGTTTCGCCCCAATTGCTAACTGCAAACTTTCTACTTTTGTACTCAGCTAGCTTGCTTCACAACAGGACTAGTAATGTGAAGTTTCTCAGCTTGCTTGCATGGCAACAAGACTAGTAATGGTGAGTTCTGTATCCTTTACAAGCTCTGCTACATAAGCTAGAAGGCGCATCATTCTGACACCTCATGTTTGGGGATCCAGATGGTTGCTGCTGGCCAGCTCAATAAAGGCTTCTTTGGCTTATATGTGAGTGGCTGGAGTGTCTCTGTCTCAGTTTGGGTACAAAAATTCCTGTTCTCCATTCTTGTTATTAGACATAATTCCCAGACACTGATGAAGTCCTTTTCACATCTAGTTACGTCTGTTAACCCCATCTGTACTCTACCTGAACATCAAGAATTTATTTATGTATTGTAGTCCCTGTAATTCCAGCGACTCGGGAGGCTGAGGCAGGAGGATCACAAGTTTGAGGCCTCAGCAATTTAATGAGGCCCTAAATTTAGTAAAAATAAAAAGGGCTAGGGGATGTAGCTCAGTGGTAAAGCACCCCTGGCTTTAATTTCCAGTATCTCCCCACCCTATCTCAAATAAAGAAAGAAAAAAGAAAATAAAAAAAACAGCTTCCGGGGCTGGAGCTGTGGCTCAGCGGTTTCGGCGCTTGCCTGGCAAGCACGAGGACCCGGGTTCAAACCCCAGCACCACGTACACAACTAAGTGTTGGAGCAACCTTTAAGGCCATGTGAAAAACTAAATAAAGTTGTTTCTCTCTTTAAAAAAAAAAAAGAAAAAGAAAAACTAAATAAAGTTGTTTCTCTCTTTCTCTGTCTCTCACTGTCCCTCTCTCTTTAAAAAAAAAAAAAAACAGCTTCCAAATAAGACTTAAGGCTTCTACTGAATGAAGACTGAACTGATAGAGAACATTTTATTTTATTTTATTTTTAAAGAGAGAAGGACAGTGAGAGAGAGAGAGAATCAATTTTTATTGAGTTTTTCACATGGCCTTCTTTGCTCTGACATTTAGTTGTGTACATGGGTGTTGGGGTTTGAACCCATGTACTTGCGCAACACTGTAACCACCGAACCACCACTCCACCCCGAACATTTTATTTATTTATTTTTTTATTAAGAAACTTATTTATTGAACAATCAAACATGTTTCCAACAAAACAATATATTTATATTCTGAAAATTAGATTTACCCCCTGAAGCCCCCCTCTAATTACCCAACCTTATCCCTCCCCTTCTTCCCACTCCTTCCCAATACACCTCTACAAATGCCTTAGGTTATATGTCACTATGCTTTATCAGGGTTTAATACATGAGAGCTGACCACCTTTCACAATGGTCATGGTTTAGCTCCAGTCTCCACTGATGAGTGAAGACATTCAACCCTTGGTTCTCTGGGTTATGCTGATTTTACTCAGCATGATTTCTTCCATAGCCATCCATTTACCTTCAAAGGCTGCAATATCATTGCTTCTAATTGCTGAGTAGAACTCCATGGTATATATGTACCACAGTTTTTGGATCCATTCATCCAGTGAGGGACATCTGGGATGTTTCCATAATTTAGCTATTATAAACTGAGCTGCTATGAAAATAGATTTTGCTGTGTTACTATAATGTGCTGATTCTAAATCCCCTGGAAAAATACCCAGAAGAGGAGCAGCTGGATCATATGGTAGGTTCATCCCTAGTTTTTTGAGGATTCTCCACAGTGCTTTCCAGAGGGGCTGTACCAGTCTGCAGTTCCACCAACAGTGTGCTAGTGTACCTATCTCTCCACAACCCCTTCAGCATCTATTATTGTTTATTTTCTTCATTTTTGCCAATCTGCTGGAGTGAGGTGAAATCTTAAAGTAGTTTTCATTTGCATTTCTCTGATTACTAGTGATTTTAGAGCACTTTCTCCTGTATTCATTGGCTTGATCAATGTCCTCTGTTGAGAAGTTTCTATTTAACTTTTTGGTCCATTTATTGATTGGGTTGCTTGTGTTTCTGAAGTTGAGATTTTTGAGGATTTTGTAGATTCTGGATATGAGGCCCCTGTCAGAGGAATGATAGCCCATGATTCTCTCCAATTCTGTAGGAAATCGCTTGACTAATTTGACTATTTCCTTGGCAGTGCGATAGCTTTTTAGCTTTATGGCATCCTATTCACTAATTTTTTTTTCCATTCACTGATTTTTTACTTTAGTTCCTTCACTTTAAGAGACATGTTGAGAAAGTCTTTGCCTATTCCCAAATGCTGAAGTGTTGGACCTAATTTGTTTTCCATCAGTTGCAAGGTAGTTGGTTTAATTCCTAGGCCCTTGATCCATTTTGATTTGATTCTTGTGCAAGGTGAAAGATAAGGGTCTAATTTCAACTTTCTGCATGTGGCTGACCAGTTTGTCCAGCACCATTTGTTGACTAGGCTGTCTCTCCTCCACGTAATATTTTGTCCCCCTTTGTCAAAAATCAGATGCTTAAAGATTTGTGGATTTGTTTCAAGGTCTTCTATTCTACTCCATTGGCTTTCCTTCCTATCTTGATACCAGTACCATGCTGTCTTTATTACTACAGCGCAATAGTATACTTTTAGATCTGGTATAGCAAAATCTTCCATTTCATCTTTCTTGCTTAGTAATGTTTTGACTATTCTGGGTTTCTTATTTTTCCAAATGAATTTGAGAATTGCTTTTTCTATATCTGTAAAGAATGACATTGATTTCTTCAATGTCATTCTTGCATTGAATCTATATAATGCTTTTGGCAGAATGGCCATTTTTATTATATTAATTCTGCCTAACCAAGATCAGGGAACATCTTTCCATCTTCTTAGGTCATCCTGGATTTCATTCTTCAATGACTAGATAATTTTCATTGTAGAGATCTTTGACTTCCCTTGTTACGTTAATTCCCAAGTATTTTATTCTTTTCAAGGATATTGTGAATGGGACTGATTTCCTAATTTCTTCATCTGCCCTATTATTGTTAGTGTATAAGAAAGCTATTGATTTATGGGTGTTGATCTTGTAGCCTGCCACTTTGCTAAATCTGTTTATAAGTTCAAGCAGTTTACTGATGCAGTTTTTTGGATATTCCAGATAAAAGACCATGTCATCAGTGAAAAGGGAGATTTTGACTTCCTCTCTTCCTATTTTTATCCCTTTGATTTCTTTCTCTTGCCTAATTGCTCCTGCTAGGGTTTCAAGAACAATATTGAATAAAAGTGGTGAGAGTGGATAGCCTTGTCTTGTTCCCAATTTTAGTGGAAATGCTTTCAGCTTTTCTCCATTTAGTATTATACTAGCTGAAGGTTTAGCATACATAGCCTTTACATAGTTCAAAAAAGTTCCTTTGATCCCTATGTTCTCTAGAGTTTTGAGTATAAAAGGGTGCTGAATTTTGTCAAAGGCCTTTTCTGCATCCATTGAGATGATCATATGGTTTTTTGTCCTTTATTTTGTTTAAGTGAATTATGTTAATTGTTTTGTGTATGTTGAACCAGCCATGCCTACCTGGGATGAAGCCCACTTGATCATGATGGATTATCTTCTTGCTAAGTTTTTGAATACGGTTTTCTAGAACTTTATTCAGGATTTTTGCGTCCAGGTTATCAGGGATATTGGTCTGTACTTTTCTTTTTTTGGTATGTCCTTGTTGGGTTTCGGTATCAGAGTTATGGTTGCTTCACAAAAAGTGTTTGAGAGAGTTCCCTCCTTTTCAATTTCTTGAAATAACTTAATAACAAGCATTGTTAGTACCTCCTCAAAAGTGTGGTAAGAATCATCGGGGAACCATCAGATCCTGGGCTTTTCTTCTTTGGTAGACTTTTAATTGCTATACAGATTTCAGTGCCTGTTACTGGGTTGTTTAGGAATTCAATATCATCCTGTGTCAATTTAGGGATGTTGTATGTTTGAACATTTTATTTTTAATTTAACTTTTGGATTTCCCCAAGAATTTACTCATAGTTTTACAATGTCCCTAGTTTTTCTCCAAATTCTACTCAGAAATTTAGACTAAAGCTGGGTGTGGTGGCCCATGCCTGTAATCCCAGCAACTAGAGTGCCTGAGGCAGAAAGATCATAAATTCAAAGCCAGCCTCAGCAATTTAGTGAGGCCCTTACAACTTAGTGAAATCTTGTCTCAGAAAAAAAAAAAAATCAGGGGCTGGAGCGGTGGCTCGGTGGTTACAGCGCTTGCCTGGCATGTGCAAGTATGTGAGTTCAAACCCCAGCACCACGTACATAACAAAGTCTCAGAGCAATGAAGGCCATGTGAAAAACTAAATAAAATTGATTCTTTCTCTCTCTCTCTCTCCCACTGTCCATCTCTCTTTAAAAAAAAAAAAATCAGAGCTGGGGATGTGACTTAGTGGTTAAATGCTAATGGGTTCAATCCTGGGGGTGGGGGGAGAAGAAGAGGAAGAAAGAAGGAGAGGAGAGGAGAGGAGGAGGAGGAGGGAGATGAGGAAGGGAGTGG
>PVKS010043803.1:0-14680 GCA_004027875.1 Aplodontia rufa | reverse complement strand
CATGCCTCATTATAGCAATGTGATTGGTTGAGAAAAGGTTTTTTTTCTGTGTGACTGTAACTTCCCTGGAGAAGGGAAGAGAGAGGAGGAAGAAGAAGGTTGACCAAATAAAAGCTCTCCCAACCCAACCGCGTGTCACGTCTTCTCTGCAGGCAGAGGGAACGCGATACTGTTCCCTAGGATTCCAACCTATTGCCTTCGCTGCTGATATTAGAATATATATACATATATATATATATGTATGTATATACATATTGTATATATATATTGTCTTTTTCCTCTGAGACATTATATATGCAAAAACTCACACACCTGCGCACACAATAATTAGGAAATAAATTAGAAGAACCCCTGTGTTGTGACCTATTATCGTAATTTATATGCAATTAATAAAGAGCATAAGAGCATTAAAAACTTATCTTGACCTTAGAGTGCTTTTCTCCCAGAAGCCTGATAAACCACACACAGCACTTGCTTTCATTTGTCCACTGCTGACATCTTCTCCACAGAATATGCAATGATTGCATCCTTAGTCAGGGGCAGGGGAGGGAGAGAGGATGCTGTGTTATCTTAAGAGTACAAAGAAACTGAAACAAGAAGACTGATCCTTCATTTTAAAAAAAAGTATTGTTCATTACAACACTAATGATATTGCCTATCCATTTAGAAAAGAGCCTTTTGGAAAAATCCAAATTCACCTCTCTGAAACACAGTCAGAGCTAGAGTGCACAAGCATAAGTGCTTATACATAAAGAATACTTAGATGAATTTTCCAAAGAAATAGCTGGCAAATTTTGCTGCAAACATTACTTTTCCCTAAATTAGTAATGTTAACCATATTTGTTCACATAAACTTCAATTTCTTCCATATTGTTTATAAATATGAGGATGCTAATACTTACCTCTCGTCTAAAGCTATATTGTAAATCAAATGGGGAAAATGTGCCAAATTAATTTGTACCTTGTAAGTAGCTGCAGGATTAAAAAACTTTAACAGAAATAGAACTCTGTTCAGAAAAATTAATAAAAAAACTCATAGTACAAAATAAAAAGGATTACCCAAATTACTCCATGATCTATTTTTATTCTTTGTTGTTAAAATAAGCTTAAATATATATTGAAGGCATTATAGGCAAGCACTTTCAGAATACTTACATATCATCATGTACAAATCTTCAACTATACATGTATGGATAAAGTGATTATAACTATGCACAGACTTATGTAGTCAGCATGTATTGAACATATACCATGACCAAGACTCCATTACACAGAATAATGCTTAGTCCTGACTCTCTGCTCTGAGTGGAAATTGATATACTTGCTATTCAAAAATTCACTATGCTAAGATTAGTGTAAATATTTACTGAGTCCCCATCATTTTGGTTTATATTTTATCATTAATTTCAAGTGTAATATTGAATAAGATCCCCTAACTTTACCTCATGGAATTTAAGGAAAGATCAGTTACAGATCTTGAAACAGAGTAAAAGAAAGGAGTAAAGTAAAAGAAAGTAAAGTTTCTGCCTTTCCAGAAACAATGGTGAGGACCGCCTTTGGGTGCTGCAGGTAAAACTAGCAATGCTGAGAGCTTCTACCTTCAACAGCAGCAAATCTGTAACCCAAACTTGCTTTCACCTCATGACCAGGTATACCTCCACAGGACATTCTCACAAAGAGAGATCGTCAAAAACAGTTGTTGTTTCAAGACATCCAACAATCATTTATAGATTTAATAGTGTGTTTGTGTTTATATGGTAAGGCTGCTTTAAGTTATGAAACTGCTAGCAGCTCTTATACATTTACAGAGCTGAGAATTCTCAACTCTATTATGATGTTATGATGTTGTCATCTGTGTTAAAATTCAGCTATTGTGACAACTATATTTCACATACCTGAGAAAAGGGCCATATTTAAAACTCCCAGCTATTAATTTGAAGAACTAGAGGATTTCTAAGGCAACCGGTACCAAGAATAGATGATCTGAAAAGGTGGATTTTTTTTAATTAAAAAAATAGCATAAAAGGAAAATATAAGGGGTGCTTTTACTTGGGCAACTAAAAAATCTATACTATGGCAAATACAGAATCTGATAAAAGGATGAATTTTATACATGTATATATATATATATTTTTAAATAATCATCACATTTCTTTGTGTAATTTGCTTGAAATGCTTTTTAAATGTTTCTGTTAAGACCATTATTAGACATAAGCAACTACAATTACTATTGTCAATGCTTGGAAGAGTGATTTGAAATAATTCACTAGCATTTCTCAAAATGTAAGCTGATATAAACAGGAGATGAAGACACAGCTACGTGTTGCCAAATACCACACTGGGAAAGACCTGGGAGCTGGAATCTGGCAATCTATTCTTGATGAAAAGTATGATGTAGAAACATGTAAACCCAGAAATAGTGGGGGATTTTAGAGAGTAAGATTGTTGAAATGTATAAATACCTTATAAGAAAAAAAATAAAGGTTAAAGAAAAACTTTATGAGTACACAGAAAGCTAGCAGTTTGAGTTTTGGCTTTGCCTTGAATAAGTTATTTCAATTCCTCAGACCAAACAATATAAATAAGTTGGCATAATTTATTCCAAGAAAGACTCCTTCAAGGCTGGAAAGCAGCATGATCAAGAAGGATTACAGATTTTGAAGTCATTGCTATCTGCATTTTAATCTAAATTTCACTACTTACTGGCTGGTTGAACAATGGCAAATTTCTAAACTTCCATGTGCCTAAATTCTCTCTTAAAATAATAAGTGTCCATCTTTCAGGATTATGCTGGAGATTGTATAAAATATTGGAAATTAAGTGCTTGGCACAGAATCTGGCATGTAATAAAAACCAATAGTTATTATTTCCTTCCTATATATTCCCCTGTATTAATATATAAATTTTAGGAACCAGATTACTTTAGTTACAGTCTAAATATCATTGTTTCTAGGCCAGTCTAGCTAAGTGAATTTGAGCAGGTAACTGTGTTCTTCATGTGGAACATTAGGATTCTAGAATAGGCTTTTTTCCTGTCTGATTATTGTTATCAAAAAGATGAATGAATAATGTGAGAACACAGTTCATCAAGAGCTATACTCACAGACTGGGAAGGATTTAGTAATTAAGAATACTTAGAGTTACAGCTGCTTTGCCTTTTCATTCAAACTTTATAACATATATGGGGAGACAGGTGTTTCACAACCGAGAAAGCACAAAGTAGGTGAGTAACTTGGCTAAGGTCACCTAAATGTTGAAGCACAGAGAAGCAATGTTAGTTCAGGTACTTCACCTACCTGCCACACACATGACTTCTGGAAGTACTGAGGTTGTTATGGAAAAGAACTACTTTATCTTTTTTTAAAGCAAGAGGAAGAGAAGGGTGAAAACAGACTAATAGATACTATAAACAACTGTTTCCATGGCATATTAACAGAAGAAAATAATGTTCAATATGTTGAAGAATGAATAATAGGTAAACAAATCTCAATTAGAGCAATAATTTTTAAATACAATATGACAACTGTATATATCTAATAGTATATTTTTCTATTTTATTTAAATGAACATGAGAAAGGAAGAAAAATCTATGAAAATTCATTATGTATCCTAATACACTTCACCAGCAGATTGAAAGAACAATGCCAGTTGCTGTGACTCCAGACAGAGAGCGAAGAAATCCTCTACGAGCCCCATGGGTTTACAGAAGCCTATCAATTACTCTGTCAGTCTTCCGGATCATTATTCAAGTTGCTATTCCCAATTTTTCTGGATATATTAGATCTACTCCAACTCCATAGGTGATTTTTCTCCCTAATGGGTTTGAAATTTGCGTTTTTTTTTAATATCTTTTGGCTAATGTGCTGCCCAAATCTTTTGAAAATAGTAAGAATGTCAGTTGTTACTTGTGTATATGTGTATGTATGTATACCCAAATTTGTATGTGTATGTGTATATCTATAGTCTCACCAGCTTACTGGTATTATGCAAGAACTTAAAGCCATGGAGCTAGTGTCAGTTATTTGTTAATAACATGCTTTCTTGTATTTCTCTTAACATAATTGATTCATACATTCCTTTTTCTAGTTCAAGGATCTTAATGGGCAGGGAGAAACATCTTCACATGATTGCAAATTGATATAAAAATTTGGCCGATATCTAGGCATTAGATCAATGTAGACCAACAGACTGGAAAACTTAAACATTTTCTGAAATTCAATCAACAAAACATAAAACATATTGAGTAAAGTTATGATGACTTTTAGTTCTATTTAAAAGAGAAACTTATTATTTAATTCAACAGAACTACTGTACAAGTGTGTAAGGCATTTAAATTGTTGTGGATACACATTCAGAGAAGACCTGTTCCCTGCCTTTAAGTAGCTATCTGACAAAGGTGAAGAAATAAGTGTCCTATTAGAGTGTATATACAGGCACATAAGATTAGGGGACATCATCAGACTGCAAGATTCAGGAAGACTTCCTGAAAAATGATGGATATAAGCAGAATAGTAAAAATTACAAGCATTACCTAGATAAAGAGGAAGAGCAGAGATAGATAAAGGGATCATTGATGAAAAACCACCTAGATTATGGGTGGTCCATACACGTTTTAATGTTTCCGACTACAGTTAGCTTTTGGGGGAGGCAGGACTTACCATCTTTCAGTTTACTGATACATTTCTAATATCTAGAATAGGGCCTGACATATAGTAATTGACTGTTGGTTGAGTGAATGAATGGATTTATGATTAAATTATAAAACATGGCAAAGAATAGAGAAACATGCGTTTGGAATAGGACTAGATAAAAAAGAATCCTTAATACATGACTAATGACATTTTTTATGCTACTTTTCCTCTTGAGTCCTTTTGCAGCTCTGAGAAATCTGGTGATAAAATAGGGACCCCTCTCAATAATCAACACACCTATTCACACTTCCCTCTAGATTTTTCCTTATGGAATTTTCTTGCAATTTCCCATCTTAGCCTCCCTGTATTACTTTGGGATATGTCTTTAATGATAGGAGCTAATTTAATTTTCCTTAGTTTTTTCATGGGGAAAACCTTCCCAAGTATCATTTTCAGTCAGTCATGCATCATAAAAAGACTGCTATTCATGTGTAGCAGATTAAAAGGCACTAATGATTCATACCTCAGGTCTGACATGGAGCAGGCTTACAAAGTTGAAATAATTATGTTTATAATGCCAAAATCACAGGTTTCAGTAAAAGTTAATGTAAATAATAAATGCAAAGAAAGTCTTGCAAATTTTAAGATATGGCACAAATGTAAGGAATTACTAAATTATTAGGGCCTACAAAGTCTTAAAACCAAGAGAAAAAATAACATGGAAATTTTACATGTTATCATTGCTGCTGTGAGACAAACATTTTGGGTTATGATACAAAAGCATTTTTAGCAACCTTCAAATAACATCATGCTGCTAATATCCTTTTTCATCTAGAATAAAACTGACATTAAACTGAAACCACACGGATATAGAAGAATATAATTTAATGTCATATGATCTAGAATAAAACTGACATTAAAATGAAACCACAGGGATATAGAAGAATATAACTTACTATCATATAACTCCATATATTTTATCCTTCATGTCAAATCCATAAAGAATAACAGCCTTTAACCATCATAGAAAAACCTTTCCAATTAATCCATATAATAACTAATGCTACAAGGTGAAAATCATCACCATCCATAGTTTACATAGGAAATCTGAATAATGTGAATGCACTGTGCCTGGTTCCTTAACATTTAGACTATCTAGCACAGACTGTCACTTCTCTTCCTGACTTTACTTAGGATCTGGAACAAAATTATTCTTCGCTGTAATATAAACAAGCACATAATAACTATGTTTCTTTTTGTCTTTAGAGAAATAAACAATATTTTCTCTATGGACGAGGAGGGTGTTTATGTGGTTGATGCTTAATTCATTAATCTCATACTAGTAATTTATATGGTTAATTTTTATGTATATACATACATGTATAGTAAAATTCATAGAAGTATGTATATGCAACCACCTATTCGTATACAGGTATACATACCTACCCATACACACTATTAATATTTATTCCCTCCCTTCACTTTCCATGTCAGCAGTTCTATTTTTTTCTCTTTGTGAAATGAAATAGCAAATCATTTCATTATATATGAAATTAGCATACTCCTGATCTTACGTATAATGTTAAAATGAAAATTAGTCTTTCAAATTAGAAGCATAGCAGGTTAGATTCCACAAACCTGTCATCATTCAGGAGCATCATTTTTTGGAGAGTTATCATGGAGAGAACAATAGCTGTAGTGTCTGGCACAATGATTGAGGCAGGACCCAAGATCTACAGATAATCTGAGGTTTGTGACATTGTCAGGGAAGAAGTCAAGTACCTATGTTACCATGGTTTCCTATAGAAAGAGAGCCCCCAACCTCTAAATTCATCATGTTGAATGGTTATCATTCAAGTGAAACTTGTGAATTTTTCAGTGTGTTTTGTTATTAATGCTGTTACGCTATATTACACATTTTTTTTTGCTATTTGTGAACATGGTAAAAATGATTGCATATTTTATCTTAAATTATATGTAATGCTGTTCTTATTTATTTTCTTTTCTTTCCAGATGGACAGTGTGTTTTCTTCCTATTTTAAAAGACAACAAAGGGGAAAACTGGTGAATAATATACAGACACACTGGAAAGTACATTGTTACTATGGCAATAAAAAGGAGAGCAAATGTCCAAATCCTTTTTTGTAAAATTCCGTTTCTCTGTGTAGAATTTTTTTAGTTCCCCGCATTAACAAACTACTTATGTGACATTTCAATTGAATTAAATATTTTTATTTAATTTACACATTCAAAACAAAGACCTATGTTCCTGGTAATTCTGGATACTAACATACTTTTCTTCTGCAATACTGCTGCCTATTTGAGAAAATTGGTAAACTGATCAGTTCAACACGAAGTAACTAGTGTAATTGGGATTTGCATAAGAAGCAGAGTATCTGGCCACTTCCATCCACCTCATCCCTGATTTTTGAGAGGGCATGGGCAGATAAATTTGACAGAGGCCAAGTAAAGAATCCAGAATGTAAGTCCCCCCAGAATACAAGTTAGGAAGTAGAGAAATATAGATAATTAATTAAAATTAAATAAACATGTCATAACTCAAGAGAACCTAATCAGATACACATAAACACATCTTACCACATTTTCTATATTAAATTGGGTAGAAGCAAAGTTTCAGTTTCATTCTTATTCAAGAGGAAGAATCTGGGCATGGTGATGCACGCCTTTAATCCCAGCAAGTCAGGAAGCTGAAGCAGGAGGATCTCAAGTTCAAGGCTAGCCTCAGCAAGCAACTTAGAAAGATGCTGTGTCAAAATATAAAAGGGCTGGTAATGTGGCTCAGTGGTTAAGCACTCCTGGGATCAATCCCTGGTATCAAAACCAAAACCAAACCCCAAAATAAGAAGACATAAGAACATAAACACCACAAATAGAGATCATGGAGCTACTCTAACAGCTGCTCTGCTACAGTTACTACCAATAAAAAAAAAAAATACGAGATGAGCCCCACCACAATAGCTTAGGGCCATAGTCCTAACTTGTGAAAATTAAGATGGTGTAATATTTTCATAGTGCCAAATCTCATATAATCAGCTATATTATCTGTATTAGGAACATAGTGAAAAAATTATGTGCAAGTATTTGTTAATGTTCTCCAGAGAACTATTAGATATATACATGTTCTGCTAGAACACCTATACCAGAACATGTGCATATTCTATTCTATGATACATATCTTTATCCAGCATACATAATGCATATGGAGAGAGACTTAAGGAATCACCTGGAGACCCAGAGCAGAACCAGTGTTGCAACTCAAGTCAAAAAGCAGTGGGCTGGCACTAGTCCCACTTGATCTCACTTTATGGTCCATCTTTTTTTCCAGTCAAGACTTTCAATAATTGCATTAGGTCCATCTTTATTATGGAGTGAAGTCTGATTTGCCCGAAGTCTATTAATTTAAATGTAAACTTTAGATTTTACATCAGGAACAACCAGAATAAAATTTGAGCAAATATCTAGACATTATGGCTTAGTCAAATTGATGCATAAAACTAGTCATCACAACATGTTTAATAAATATCTTCATCATATTTTGTATAATACTTCTCTGCACTAAGGGCTAAGTTCTTTATTAGTATTAATTCTTGATGCCTATGAAATAGATGTATTTATTTCCAGTACTATTTTATGCATAAGGACATTGAAGCATACAGAATATAAGTAATTCACCTAAGGTCAGGGAACCTATGGAAATTGAAAGTAGGATTTGAACAGTCTTGTTTCCAGAATCGTCCTCTTCACTGTAGTACATGTTACCTCTTGTCATGCTTATGGAATATGCTTAAAATGCACTACAACGATATATTTGGCAAAGGAAGCCTTTAGATCTTTGAAAATACTAACTTACTGATCCATACTAGAATTTGAAAAGTTTAGAATTCCTTCAGAAGGGTGTGAGCCTAATATTATAGTGTAGCTTACTGATATCTAGCATAACAATTATCTTCACAGTATAGTGTAGCTTATTGAAATTTAGCTTAACACATATATTCACAAACTCCTCTGTGATAATATTTCTTAATTATCTTCCTATACCCTAAATTGCTTACCAGAGTGTTAACATGCACTTGATAATACAAATTCGTTAGATGGAGGAATATGCACATGTCTTAAATCACCCACAACGATTTTGACATCATTAATGGATAGGTATAATCAATTTAAATGACAGATCAGGTAATTTAGACCAATGATCACACTGAAGCCAACTTTCAAAAATTGAAAAGCAGAAATGCATCTTGATAAGACTTAAAGAACTATAAGATATCAAATATTAACTAAGGTTAACATCCTAAAGAAGCTGAAATCCTAGAAAGGTGAGTCTGTCACATGAGATCATTCCTACCCAGGGGTCATTTAATGATTCAAAGACATGACCAAAAGACTGGAGAAAATTTTCAACACCCTTAATCCAGAAGGTGAACCTGAATGCCTAACAAATTGTAACAACATAATTTTCACTAGGTAAGAAGTAAATCCTGTATGGTTATATTTTTCATAAAGACACAGAAATAATAGTATAAAAAATAGTTATGTGAGGTGGGATTTCTTAAGGGATTTGGTTCCTGCAAATATAGTGGCTGAGAAGCTCAGCTACAGATCTCCTGTAACTGGAAACTTTCATTTCAGTAACATGGCTCACAGTTCTTAACTAATCTCCTCTGGAAACACCCTCATAGACAACACCAAAAATGCTTTACCCAATTTCTGAGCGTTTGATCTTCCCTTTCATAAACCTTCCTTCCCCAAAATTCAGTTTTCTGCCCCTCTTCCATTGCTTCACCTCAATGGTAATTATGTTTTTCAGATTTTGGCTTTCAAATTTCAACTTTCAAGATTTTATTGAATCAAGATTTTGCTTTTTTACTTAAGGGATTTTGAACTTTCAGGGTTTCAATACTTGGTATTATGCCATTCAGCATTGTACCGTTCAGAATTATGACTAGAACCAAAGAAACATAATCCCAGAAGGGACATAAAAGAACACACACCAAAAAATTCCAACTATATTGGTAAATATATAATTAAAAGAAATGCAATGTTTATTATAAAAAATCAGAATATTTGTTAAATGTTATTGTATGCTTTGGAGGCAAGGAAGCAGTTATCAGAAGGGTCGTGGAGAGAGAAGCTGGTGGAATGACAATGTTGTGATCTTTTTTTGATTTAGTAGATAGTTATAAGGGTGCTTGTTTAATACTAATTTATGAATCATCTGTACCGTGTACTTTTCTTTATGTGTTATGTGCCACACACACACACACACACACACACACACACACGCACACACACACAAACCATCAGAAAATATTAGAAACCCATCAGGTATAAGAGAATTAAAAAAAAATAGGTCATGTAGTCTTAGCAAAAATTTTAAAAAATAAGAAAATTGTTCTAGTGGTAAGAGTAATTGATATAATAATATTCCATAGTAGATTGATAAAATGGCTAGACCTGCATTTCAAATCCAGGTCTAAGCTTCCTAAGCCTAAATGGGAAATACAATCTGTAACAATATGTATAATGTCAGATGAAGACTACCTGGTTAATTAGTAGAAACAGGTGAGGTGGTAAGACAAGTGCTTCTTTTGTGTTTCATATATGTAGACAAGGGGATGAAGACATATGGGAGAAAGGATTAATATACTTGTGAATTTAATGTAGATATTTAACCTTAATGTAGGCTGACAGCATAATGCAGCTTAAATCTCATGAGTAGTTATACTAAGGTTTATGACATATTAGTAAAATGCCAAATACCATAAGGAGGTTTAATAATAATAATAAAAGGAAACCCACAGTGAATTATAAGCCATAAAGGCAAGTAGAGACCAGAGAGAAGAGCAGGAAAGTATCACATGAAATACTACTAATTTAGGCTTTATAGTGTAGTATGGTTATTATGTGGAGTGGGGGGAGAGAGGGAGGAGGAGGGAATTGAAGCATTGTACACATCACAGAGGGTGGAGGATGGTAACCAATGTGAAGGTAACAGGCATGCTCCTGACTTAGGAGCTTTTCAATGTATGACAAAGCATATTTAATATTCATGTGCTAATCTGCAAGAAAACACAAAGATTATATGAAAATAATTTTGACAGCATATTTTTAGTCATTAGGAAGACATAGAAGTAGCACAAAACAAAATACTATAGAATATCATCAGACTACAAGGAACGATCAAATATATTATAAAACAAGAAATGTAATTATCATGGTCATCCCTTTAAAATCTACATATAACCATGGTAACTCAATGCTAGTAATCCATAGCTACCAGTGAAAACTGGCCAGGTAGCTCAAAAACCTTTAACATGGAGCCCTTGCCTACCTCTGTAGCCCATCTGTGTTATTCCCCCTCTTTCTCCATACCCAGTCACTCA
Organism: Aplodontia rufa; assembly: GCA_004027875.1. NCBI lineage: Eukaryota > Metazoa > Chordata > Mammalia > Rodentia > Aplodontiidae > Aplodontia > Aplodontia rufa. Next base: position 3,642 of record PVKS010043803.1, on the reverse strand, counting down.
CATCTTATTTTAATTCCTTAAACATTTTTTCTTCCATGAAACCCCTATTTGAAACATCTTCCAAGCTTCAAGTGTCACCTTAAAAACTTCGTGGATGTCCCAGCTCCCCTTCAGTTCTACTAAGACCACCACTACCCACACTTCTGTCCCCACCAGACCAGCTCAAGTCCACCAAGCATTTCACATAATGTTCTCTTCCATAAGCTCATCCCATATTAGGACTAAATATCATTGCCCCTTGTAAACTCTATAAAGATAAGTGTCTGATTACTATGTTATTCCTAGTGCCTACTACAGGATTCAACATACAACAGGAATGCAAAGAACATTTGTTCAATGAATAAATACTTTCAAGAACTTATAATGAAAAGGAAAGACAATTGAAAGGAGGAGTGAAGACAACAAAAAAGAGTTAAGAGAATGTTTGATATGTCCAAACAAATATCATGAGGCACAAAGAAGCACACAATTTCACAGGAAAGAAAAAAATAAATTCCACTAAATGATTCAGGAAAACTTTTCAATCTGAAAGTTAAATCTAAAAATAGTGAAATTTGAATAACAAAAATGGAAGCAAGGAGGTTAACATAGTTGACACAATAAAGGCCTCCCAATGACATTTAGGTCATTGTAAGATGTAAGGTGTAAATATATTACCTTACTTGGTAGATGTGATTAAATTATGAGTCTTGAGAAAAGATTAACTTGGATTATCTGGATGGGACTATTGTAATGCTTAGCAATCTTATTAATAAAGAAGCAAGAGGTTAAGGCTCATGAAAAGGAGTTGTAACAATGGAAGCAGAGGCTGAAGCAATGCACTTTAAGGATGGAGCAGGCGGTCAGAAGATATAGAAATTCAGAAATTCTAGAAGGTGCAAAAAAAAAGAAAAAAGGAAATAAGTTCTCCCTATGCAGTCTCAAAAAGAAATAGAAAGACACTTTTTCAACTGCTCCAATAATCTACCAAAAAAAAAGGTAAGAAAAGGGGCTGGAGTGATGACTTAGTGGTTGCAGCACTTGCCTAACATGCAGAAGGATGCGGGTTCAAACCCCAGCACCACTTATGCAAAGAAGCATGGCAGCAACAAAAACCACATGAAAAACTAAATAAAATTGATTCCTTCTTGCTCTCTCTCTTTCTCACTGTCCCTCTCTCTCAAAAAAAAAAAAAAAAGAGAGAAATAACTTTCTCCATAAGATTAGAAACAAAATAAGGATATGTGTCTTATACCTCCTGCTGAACATAACATTGGAAGTCATAGACAAGAAAAAGAAATAGAAGACATTCAGATTGGAAAGGAAAAAAATTGTCTTCATTTTCTCATGACATGATGCCTATTGTGGAAATGCCAAAGAACTTCTACTAGATAACATAGGTGACAAGTTTGGCAGATATTTAGATACAGCACCAAAGGCATGATCCATAAAGGAAATAACCAATAAACTGTACTTCACAAAAATTTAAAGCTTTTACTCTGAGAAGAATGTTGTTAAGAAAATAAAAAGAATATTGGGAGAAAGTATTCATAAAACACATGTTTGGAAAAGGACTTGTATTCAACATATGCAAACATTTCCCAAATTCAACAATAAGAAAACAAGCAAATTAAAAAGTGAGAAGAAAAGCTAAGCAGACCCCTCAGGAAAGAAGATATACAGAAAACAAATATATGAACAGATGTTCAACATCAGATATCATTACGATAGTGCAATTTAAAACAGTGAGATGCCACCATTTCGAATGTCTAATATCCAGAACACTGACATCAAAGACTGGCAAAGTGTATACCAAAAGGAGCTGTCAACAATTGCCCGTAGAAATACAAAGTGGAATAGTCAATTTGGAAATAATCTGGACAGTTTTTTCAAAACAGAAAATAGTTTTACTATATAATCTCCTAAACATATGTCTAAGTATTTTCAAATGAGTGAAAATACATACACAATAAACCTGCGTATAAATTCCTATACTAATTTTATTCATATTTGCAAATACCTGAACGCAGTGAAGATGTCTTTCAATAGATAAATGAATAAACTGTAGTATACAATTCTGGGGTAAAAATAAACAAGTCATCAATCTGTAAAAAGACATGGAGGAATATTAAATACATATTGCTCAGTGAAAAAGAGCCAAACAGTCTAAAAGGGCTTCATGAGATATGATTCTAACTTTATGACAAAATGGAAGAGCCAAAACTATAGACATAGTGGAAACGTCAATAGATTCCAGGGCTTGGGGAGAAGGAAAGAAAAAAGAGATTAATAGATGAATCACAGAATATTATTAGGGTAGCAAACCTATTTTGTATTCTATGGTACTGATGGGTACAAGATATTATGTATTTATCAAAAACACAAAGAATGAAATCCACTGTAAATATTTAATTACAGTATGTCACTATTGGGTCATCAATTATAACAAATATACCACACCAATGTAAGATGTTAAAAATAACAGAAGCTGTTGATGGTAGAGGACCGGGGGTCTGGAAAAGAGTACACAGGAACTCTATAGTGTTCAACTTTTCTTGAAACTAAAAACTACCCAAGAAATCAATGTTTTACATTTAAAAAAAAAGTTTGAGTGAAAGTTGCTTCAAAGAAACAATCTTGCTGCCCACTGTCCTATTGCCACTAGACAAAAACTAGAAAAATCAAAATTGGCCAATGTTCCAGTTTTTGTTTTGTTTATATTTCTATTTTTGTCTATTTCTCCAACTCAAAAATGTTCCCCTAAAAAGATGTATTTTGGAACAGTTGTCAACTTATTAATAGAGGTAGCACTTCTGACATCAAGTGAGAATCAGTTCTATATTTCAGCAGTAGAACACAAAAAGTCGAATTCCTTAAGGATTCCACAAACCGCTTATTAAACTTTCACAGCCTACTTCAAAAAAAGAAAAGAAAAGAAACTGGAGTCAGGTAAGAAATCTTTGAAATAAAAAGCACATAGAAGGCCAACTACCTTCTCCCACACAAAAACACAACTTCTATTGAAGATAATGCTTGTTTTTTTTATTCAATGACAAATTCTAAGCATTCTTTAAAGAAGGAAATCTATTCTCAAAACCTGCATAATAAGCATTGCTAAGAGTTAGATCTGAAGGTGAAGCTGACCTCTTCCTCAGGAGGGGATCTGTGCAGTTCCTCAAAGATCTTTCATCAGGACACGTACAAAAACACAGAACAGAGCTTGTTGTGGTTGTAACTATGGATGACAGCGTTCTCAAAACCTGAATTTAAACCCAACATCGGAGAGTATTGCTTTAGCTTGGCCCAGAGGGTAATTATTATTATTATTTTATTTTTATTTTTGTAGTTGTTATTATTTCTTACTGTCTAGAAAGGAATTGAAGAAATTGAAACTTACAATATTACTATATGGTAATGAGAAATATAAAATGTATTTTCTCCTCTAGAAGAACGTGCATCATCAATTTATTTTATAAAATCTGTTCCGTTCCCCATAGCTATAATACATAGAGTGTAATACATAATATATAGTTATGCGAATAGCTCCATTATAAATAATAACTATAAAAAGGAAAATAATATATATATAGAAATACATATTAACATATTCTTTTTCATCTACATGAAATACTGCTGGTAATTTCAAACAGGAACTGAAAGTGA
>PVKS010043802.1:0-14677 GCA_004027875.1 Aplodontia rufa | reverse complement strand
CTTAATTAAGGAGGAAAAAGACGTGCACACTAAAAGCTATAAATGTTTAAAGAAAATTTAAAAGACACAAATAAATGGAAAGGCATCCTAGTTTGTGGATTAGAAAACTTGATACTGGAGGGGGCAAGTGGGGAGGGGTAAGTGTGGGAGAATAGAGTCGGATCTAGGAGGTAAATCTAATTTAAGAATATATACACATCATATTGTTACTTTGGATGCATTTTTGATTGTACAATAATGAAATTTCTTAATAAAAAAATAAACAAATTTAAAAAACAAATCTTGATATGGTACGATGTCAATACTATCCAAAGGGATCAACAAATTCAGTGCAATCCCTATTAAAGTCCTACTTTTTTTCAGAAATAGAAAAAAAACTATCATAGAGTTCATACAGAAATCAAGGTACCCCAAAGAGTCAGACAGTCTCAAAAACAAACTTGAAGATCTCACACTTCCTCATGTGAAAAGTTATCACATTGATACAGTAATCAAAACTTTGATTGCTATAAAGGCAAACCAGTGAAATAGAACAAGTCCACAAATGTGTAGCCCAATGATTTTTAGACAAGAGTGCCAAAACCATTCAATGGAGAAAGGAGACATCTTTTCAACAAATAGAGGTGGTGAAACTAGATACCCACATGCAAAGAAGGAAACTGGACTCTCACCTTATACCACATATGAAAACTGACTTAGTGGGAGAGTGATTGCTTAGTGTGTACCAGGTCCTGTTTTTGATCCCCAACAACCTCCCTCAAAATGGATACAAGACCCAAATGTAAGGGTGAAACTAAAACTTTTAGAAGAAAACACAGGGGGCAATAATAGTTTCTTTTCTTTTTGTGGTACAGGGGATGGGACCCAGGGATGCTATATCAGCCCTTTTTATTTTATTTTTTTTTAATTTTAAGACAGGGTCTCACTAAGTTGAAGAAGCTGGCCTCCAAATCGTGATCCTCCAGCCTCAACCTCCCAAGTTCCTGGGATTACAGGCGTGCCCCACCATTTCCAACACAGGGAAAAGCTCCTAGACATATGGCTTGGCTGTGACACACACACACACACACACACACACACACACACACAGTATAGCAAAAACAAGCAAAAGATGAAACTGACTGTATCAAAAGTAAATACATCTGTGCATCAAAGCAATCAACAGAGTGCAAAGGCAACCCAAGGAATAAGAATAAATACTTGTAAATCATATATGTGATGAAGGACTAGCATACAAAATATACAAAAACCTCCCACAACTCAAGAACACCTCAATTTTTAAAAAATGGCCAAAAGAGTTCAATAGACTTTTCTCCAAAGAATATATACAAATGGCTAATAAGCACAGGAAAAGAAGTTCAACGCTTCTAATCATTCGGGAAATGCAAATCAAACCACAATGATCCTAATGTAAGCTACGGGTTTTGGGTGCTAATGCTATGTCAATGTAGATTCATTAGTTGTTAAACAAATATGAGGGTTGTTAATAGTGATGAGCCTTTGTGTTAGGGATGGAAATTTTTTGTATATTCCACTCAATGTTGCTGTGAACTTAAAATTGCTTTGAAAATAAAGTCCAGTTATACACCTCCCCACACAGGAGACACCATCTCACATGCATTAGGATGGCTATTATTAAAAAGGGGGCTGAGAGTGTAGCTCAGTGATAGAGTTTTTCCCTAGAATGTGCAAGGTCTTAGGTTCTATCCCCAGCACTGGGGTGGGGGAGAATAAATTGGGTGCAGTTGATACACTTGTAATCCCAGCAACTCAGGAGGATGAGGCAGGAGGATCTCAGATTTGAAGTCAACCTCATCAACTTAGCAAGACCCTCAGCAACTTAGTTAGACCTCATCTCAATAGTTTTAAAAAAAGGCTGGGGGTGTAGCTCAGTGGTTCAATGCTCAGTACCAGAAAAATAAGAAATAAAGCAAAAGTAAAGGGTCAGGGATGTAGCTCAGTGATGGAGTGCTTGCCTGGTGTGCACAAGGCCCCGGATCCAATTCCTAGCATCAGAAAGAAAGAAAAATACAGGAAATAGCAAGTGTTGATGAGAGTTTGGAGAAATTAAATCTCATCTGCACTGTTGGTGGGATGGCAAAGTAGTGCAACTGCTGTGTAAAGCAGTATGGTGGCTACTCAAAAAACCAGATATGAAAATTATCACGTGATTCAACAATTCCGATTCTGAGTATATGTACCCAACAGAATTTAAACACAGTCATACAGAGGTACTTATGCACCTATGGTCATAGCAGGATTATTCACAATAATCAAAATGTGGAAATAACCTGAGTGTCCATTGACCATGAGCAGAGGAATGGATAACTGAAAGGTGGCATATCCATGCAATAGAATATTATTCCATGTTAAAAATGAATGTAATTCTGACACATGCTATAATGTAAATGAACCTTGAGGACATTGGGCTAAGTGAAATAAGCTGATCACAAAAACACAAATAATGTGTGATTCTATTTATATGAGGGACCTAGAGTAGTCAAATTCACACAGGCAGAAAGTAGAATGTTGGTTGTCAGGGGCTTCAGGGAGGGAGCAAAGGGGATTATTGTTTAGCAGGTATAGTTTCGCTTTTACAAGGAAAAGAGTTCTGGAGATTGGTTGTCCAGCACTGTAACTGTCCTTAACACCATTAAGCTATAAATGTAAAATGGTTAAAATGATAATTTTTATGTTATGTGCATTTTGCCACAATTGGAATAAAAAAGGACTAAGCTTTCACATGTAGCTGAGGCTAGTGGGACAAAACCTCAGACTCACCGACAACGTTCTTTGTGTGTGTGTGTGTATGTGTGTGTGTTCTTTGTGTATGTGTGTGTGTGTGTTTTAAAAAGAGAAGGATAGTGAGAGAGAGCGAGAGAGAGAAAATCGATTTTATTTTGTTTTTTATGTGGCTTTTGTTGCTCCAAGACATTGTTGTGTCCATGGTGCTGGGGTTTGAACCCATGTCCTTGTGTGTGCCAGGCAAGCACCATAACCGCTGAGCCACCACTCCAACCCCATATTCCCTGTGTTTTGTCTCAGATGTGATTGCATCTTTACGATAAAGCTTCTACCCAAGACAGGAGGTCTCATGTCCTGCTTCAGACAGAAAACCACCCACAGGGAGCCAGAGGAACTAAGATTCCAAGTCCCAGGCATCCAGAGGCATGGGGGAAGCAAGAACATGTATCCTTTCCAAAACAAATACTACCTCCTCTTTGTTTCACTGCCAGGAACTCCTGAGAGTTGTGAAGGGGGAGATCCTTTCCCAGAATATCTTCCCAGACCCTCCTCTCCTCTCAGGACAACAAACATGGGGGAGCAGGCCAGCAGCGTGTGCAGGGAGGAGATGAATGGAACTGCCTGCTGAGCATCCCCCCACCTTCAGGGAGTGGGCAGAGTGCTCCCCGGACAGTCTGACAAATGCACTCCTTTTCCAGTTAAAGCCTCCAGGAAATCACTTCATAGAGATCGCTGACTAATGGGGCACATGAGCATCCTCAAAAAAAGCATGTCAACCCCAAGAATCTTCATGTGGGGGCCTACAGAGGTAGCATTTTGGAGGGGGTTACTGGAGCTTGAAACCAGGGATGTCCTAGCACTGAGCTACATCCCTAGTCCTCTTTAACTTTTTTATTTTGAGACATGGTTGTTCTAAGTTGCCCATACTGATTTGAACTTGTGGTCCAAGTTCAAATTGCTGGGATTACAAGCGTGGGATCCTGTGCCCTGCACAGTAGTTATTTTTTAACAGAATGGAGTGTCAGCTGCCTCCTGAACTCCTTACCCTGCCCACCACGGGAGCTTATGGGAATCAAGTGCTGCGGAGTAACAGTATTAGCAACTTTTCAGAGTGCTAATAGAGTTCCAGTAGAACCTGGGGATCCAAGAGTGCACATGGAAACCCACCTAGGCTCAGCTTCCCCAAGCCTCCACACTTTCCTTCACCCCTGCCCCTGATATGGAACATTGAACTCTCTTTTGTTAACAGCTTTATTAAGATATCATTTACACAATGTGAAACTCACCCATTCAAGGGTACAATTCAATGGTTTTAAGTATATTCATAGAACAATATAACCGTCACTACCATGTATGTACAAAACATCCTCCAAAGAAGCCCCATATCGATTAGTAGCCACTCTCCATTTCTCCTTCCCAACAACCCCTGGGCAACCACTTTGTCTGTGGATTTGCCTATTTTGGACATTTCATATAGGTTCCATCATACAATATATGGAGTTTTGTGCCTGGCTTTTTTTCATTAACATGAATGAATGCTTCATTCATTATTATAGCTGAATAATACTCTATCATAAATACATACCTATCATCATTTGTTTATTCCTCTATCTGCTGATGGAAATTTGGATTATGTCCATCTTTTGGCTGTTATGAATAATGCAAGTATGAGTGTTTCTGTATACGTTTTTGTGTGGACACAAGTTTTCATGTCACCTGAGTATACTGCAAGGAGTGGAATTACTAAGTCATATAGTAGTTCCATGTTTAACATTTGGAGGAGCAAACAGATATTTCCAAAGTGTCTGCACCATTTTGCATTTGCACCAGCAATGTGTGGAGTTCTGTTCCCACGTTTATTAGCATTTATTATTGCTTGTCATTTTTATTATTATTATAGCAGCATTTTAGTTAGCTTTGTTGTTGCTGTGACCCAAGGACTTCAAAAGAACAAAATTAGGAGGAAAGGCTTATTTGGGGGCTCACAGTTTCAGAGGTCTTAGTCCATAGCAGGCTGGATCCATTCTTTGGGGCTTGAGATGAGGCTGAACATCATGGTGGAATGGTGTGGCGGAGGGAAATGGCTCAAGGCATCACATCATGAATCAGAGTGAGAAGCTCCATTGCAGATACAAAATACCTAGCTTTAAGGCACACCCCCGATGAGCCACCTTCTCCAGCCATGCCCCACCTGCCTCCAGTTGCAAGTTATACCTAACTAACACACTGACTGGGTTAAGGCTCTCATAACTCAATCGTTTCACCTCTCAGTCACATACTGAGCTTTTATGGCTACCTTTCTTCCAAACCATAGGAAGCAGTTCTAGTGGGTGTGAAATGGCATCTTACTGTATTTTTTGTTTGTTTGTTTTAGCAAAGTCCAAGCATGTTTTATTTGATTGAAATTTATTGTAATACTAAAGAAAGACTTTTTATTTATATGCTTATATTTCATAATAGTAATAATACTTTATATACAATTTTTCACAAAGCTTAGCATAATGTCAAAAAAGTTTCCATGTTGTTACAAGGTTGCTATCATAATATTCTCTACTTATTTTTTAAGAGAGAGAGAGAGAGAGAGAGAGAGATTCAGTTTTATTGAGGCCTGAGTTGGATCTCCATACCTCCAAAAAAGAGGTATGACTTTTTGTATATATAATGGAATACTCTTCAGTCATTTGTACAAACATGGATGGAACTGGAGAACATTCTTATATGAAATAAGCAGATACAAACACTGCATGATGTCATTTATATGTGGAATCTAAAAATGTCTAAGAGAAGAAGAGAGTAGAATGGTGGTTATCAGGGAAACGTTCACGGCCCCCACTGCCACCAGTCAGAAGCAAGTCATGAATTACTGTATTGGATACAAAGTCCCCCAAATAACTGATTACAGTCCAGGCTATAGGCCATGAAGTGAGGGCAGTCCAGAGCTCAATGAGAGCAGTGACCAGAACCAGGCTCGTGAGGAATCCAGGGAACATCCCCAAAGGAGGTTCATTTGAGTTGGTGTCTTCAGTGCTGTGTGCTGGGGTGTATGAATTGTTGTGGAACTCAGAGGACAAACGGATCAAGTCCCAGGTGAAGTAGGATATGTTTCAGAACAGTGATGTTACCATAGGCTTTGACCAAGGAGTAGCAGAGAGAAGGCGGGGAGAGGAGGTCTACTCTAAGCTCTAGCCAGCACAGACAAAAGTTATAGTGACCACAGAATCCATAGCTTGAAGCAAGACATCCTGAGAAAAGACATAAGCTGAGGCTTCTCTGGTACAGGCTGACAAGTGAGCAGTCCAGGAAACACACAATGGAGAATACACCAGAAGCATTCAGGGAACAGAGCAGCGAGCCGCCGGAGGGATTGGGATGGAGGGTGAGTGCATTTGTTTGCTGGGCATCTATAACAATGTGCCCTAAACTGAGCGGCCGAAGTAACAGAAATCCATCCTCTCACAGCTCTGGAGGCTTGAAGTCAGAGATCAAGGTGCTGGCAGGGCCAGGCTCCCTCTGAAGCCATTCTCTTAGCTTCAGGTAGTTCCTCCTCTTATGGTGGCACAACTTATATCTTCCCATGTTGGTCTCCCTATGTGAACACCTGCCTCTGTGTTCAAATTTCAACTTTTTAAATTTCTTTTATTGTTTTGAGACAGGTGTCTATATTTCCCAGAGTGGCCTTGAACTCACAATCCTGTCTCTCAGCCTCTCATGTAGCTGGGATTACAGGTTTGCACTGCCACACCTGGCTAGAATTTCCTTTTTTGATGAGGACACCAATCATCTTAGATTAGAATCCAGCCTAACGACCTCATCTCAACTTGAACATCCAAAAAGAGCCTATTTTCAAATAAGGTCACATTCACAAAGTACCAGGGTTAGGACTTCAATATCTTTTGAGGAGACACAATTCAACCCTGAACAGTGAGGCGGAAGATAGTTACAGCTGAGAAAGAATGATAGGCTGAAGAGTCGACACTACCCTAGGGGTCACAGATAATTGCTATCAGTTGGTAAACTGGAGTGCGGCAAGATTTGTTTTCAGTCACCCTAGTAGCCCAGCCCTGCCATTTGATCCAATTAGAGAGGTTTTTTCCTTTTCTTGTTTGTTCCTCATAGTTATAAAAAATACCCTTTTAGTATTATGATTCACTTTTGAAAATCAAAGGAAAGAAAATGTTCATCCTGAAAGCAATTGGATCCTTCCTCACTCCTGAGCCACTTGCAGCATTCTAGCTTGCAGGGTTACAATTGCTTTCTCTTTTCTTTCTTTTTCTTCTTCTTTTTTTTTAGAAAGAAGGATAGGGCTGGAGCGGTGGCTCAGCAGTTACGGCGCTTGCCTTGTGTGCACAGGTATCTGGGTTCAAACCCCAGCATCCACGTACACAATGAAATGTCTGGGCAACGAAAGTCCATGACAAACTAAATAAAATTGATTATGTCTTTCTCTGTCCCTCTTTAAAACAAAGAAAGACAGAAACAAATTTTTTTAAAGAGAGAGGGACAGTGATAGAGAAAGAGAAAAACAATTTTATTTAGTTTTTCACATAGCTTTCGTTGCTGGGACACTTAATTGTGCACGTGGTGCTGGGGTTTGAACCCATGTCCTCACATGTGTCAGGCAACCGCTGGAACCGCGGAGGCACCGCTCCAGCCCCTGCTTCCTCTTAGTGTATGCACCGTAGGCTGCCTTGCAGCAAGCGCTTGGGCAGTTTCTGCGCACTCCAGCACCACACCTGCGGGAGCACAGCACCTTGCCATTTTCTTGCTCTTTTGTCCTCTCTTTCACCTGGTCAGCAAGGGCTAGCCATGAGAATGCCACTGGGAAAAGTCTAGACAAGGCGGGGCAAGTCTGACCATTTCTGCTTCTCCACCTTCTCTGTCAAGGCCAAGGTGTCTCACAGTGGTTACCCAGTGATTATAGTAACAGCCTCGGCTCTTCTGCACCCCCCCCCCCGCCTAACCAGAGCAGGCTGCGCAATACAATTTTAGTGGACAAACGTTATCCAAAGCAGCCCCTGCTCCCGCCTCCTTCCTTACCACATCCATCTGCACTCTCGCAGCCGCTAGCAGGCCAGCACGAATTTGGTGCAGTTGCGCCCACGGCAGGTGCGTCTTAGTGTTTCCACTGTTGGAGGCATTCTTGGGAAACCCCTTTTGATAAATCTAACTTGGTGAAGTGTGAAGGGTGGTAATTATGTGAGTGAAATGTCCCAACCTGACTCCCACCGTTGATGGTCTCAGAGCCATTTATTTGCTCCCATTTCTCCAAGAGGAACCCCTGGGCACCAAGCACACCTCCCCATACACAGTATCATTGAATCCTCACAGCTGCCCTGCAAGTCGAGGATAAGGATGATGCCTACCTCCAAGATGAGAGAACAGAAGCTCAGAGATGTTTATGAACCTTCTCAGCACCACGTGGCTCTTAAGTGGCACAGCAATTTGAACTCAGGGCTGATGGACTCCAGAACCTCCATGATCGCTCTTTGCCCAGCTACACCTCTTGTTTGCAGATGTGTTTTGCAGAGGGTGAGCTCCAACAACACACACGTCACCCCAATCCATATCCAGCAGCTGCCTCTTCTTTTTTTGCATTCATTTCTATTTCTAAGACCAAAGGGCTTCCTCACAAGCCCTCTCCTCCCTACAGGAAATTTATGAGCACTGAAAGAAAGGCATTCACTCCACCCTCCCTGGGGGTGCCTGTTTCAGAGGGTTTAGCACCTTAAAAATAAGTTTCCCCAAATGCCTTTAACTTATGAAAAAGCAAACAAACTCATTGCTAGTTTGGGACTTACCTGCTATTTGCAGTGGTTAGCATAATCATTTCAGGGCAAATTCAGCTCTGGTTCTATGTGGACTGTGTACACCCTGTGCGTCTGGGGCCCTTCACAATCCATGTCCTCAGGTCATCAGTGCTCACTTCTCCCTGTTTTTGGTCATTCTGGAATGTGGTTTGCAGTTGTTTGCAGATGCTAGCCCCTGTATCATGAAGCCCCAGTGTGGGGAAAGTTCAGGCAACTGCTTCCTAGACTGGGTTTCCCAGTTTATACTGCTGTCCCTCCAGATGAGTGCTCATATTGGAAAACCTGGCAGGCTCTCTGCAGATGTCCTCAGAAGAAGCACATAATGAGGCACAAGGACCAAGAGTACCACCCAGATGGAACTCAGCCTCCCCTAGCAGTTCCTGGGGGCCACACATACTCCTCAGGCACCCTGGGATGCTGTCTGGACTGAATCAGTTCTGGCTCCGCTCCTCTGCTGAACCCTTCCAGGCTCTAGCTGCACCCTTCCTAGTTCTCTCTCCCTTGTCCTCAGGGTCTTCAGAGCTCACTCCTCTGGGGAGGCAGATGGGCAACCAGGCTGGGAAGAGGACCAATTCCACACATCTGACAGCTCCCAGGGTACTGTGTGTTGGGTGGCTCTGAATACCTTCTGGAATGCCAGGAATCCTCTTGTCATCAGCCTTTACTTCGTAGGGGGAAGAATCATCCTACTTTCTCTATTCCCCTTCTCCTGCTAGAGGCTCCCCTCTGTCACACAGAACCACTGATGCAGCAGGGTTGAGCAAAGAAAAGATTGGACAGCAATTGCCTGCCCTGGACACCAAGACACATTTCCACCTGAGGGAAGCCAAGACATGGAAATCTAATTAACAGGGCCCCTGCTCCTCCCTGTCAAGTTCGTTTCCACCCATTCTCATACCCTGCCCCACATAGTTGCCAGAATTGGAAAATAAAAACACAGGACACCCAGTTAGATTTGTATTTTATTTAAGCAATTAAGTTTTAGTATAAATCCGGCCCATGCAATGCTTGGGCTATACTTATACCAGAATGCTTTTCTGTTTGTAATTCAAATGTAACTGGGCATCCTGCGTTTTATCTGGCAGTCCTCCTCCCACACCCAGCCCAGCAATTCACGCTGCACTGGGGTTTGCGCAGGACAGCAAGTCAGACTCCCAGCCCAGGTTGCAGACCAGCGCAACCGGCTGTCACAGCAAGGAGCACGTTTGAGCTGTCCTGCCCTTCTCCACTCTCACTCTCCACAGAATGCCTGGCCCAGCTCAGATGCGCAGTCCATGCCCACAGAGTCATGCCTCTGGCACAACCCTTACGGGCTTCCAGTGGAATTATGACTTTTCATGTTTCATTCTCCACTGGGCTTTGTGGGTTTTTGTTTGTTACTTTTTGCAGTACTGGAGATTGAAGCCAAGGGTGTTCTCCCACGGGGCTACATCTCCTGCCCTTTTTATTTTATTTATTTTGCCCAGGCTGGCTTCCAACTTGCAATCTTCCTGCCTCAACTTCCTGAGTTGCTGGGATTGCAGGTGTGGCCAATGTACCAGGCTGCCTTTGAGCTTCTTGAGGTCTGGGAGAGGGATTGATTAATCTTTGCTCCCCCTCCCTGTGGTGTCCAGCGGTATTCAGGGTGAGGTCTGGCCCTTTGGGGGACACCACCTAACTGTAGGTATTTCTGTCTGGGAGGCTGTGACAATTCTCCAGTGCAAGGCCCTGGGAAAGGAAAGCTGTTGTCCTCTAAGAACAATGTAAGGTGGGACTAAAGCCAAATAACTGCATTGCCCACTTTGTGAAGATGTCATAAGGGTGATCGGTGTGGTAAAACAAGTCTCCTTCTTGTCCTAAAGTCTACTTCTCCCAGTGCCTTTGTCCTCTAGAAGAGCTGCCTTGGTTTTTGCTCTGGAAGTGTGCCCTGACCCCTACTCCCACACCTCACACTTCACTGCCTTATAGGTCCTTCTGTTCCACAAAGGCAGGTACTTGTACATCTTTCTTCAGAAAGCCTCCCACCTCCTTGCATCAAAGGCAGCAGATCCTTCCCCCTCCAGGATGCTCCCAGAGTGTTGTTTTGTTTCCACCCTCTGGAGACTTCCCATTTGCTAGAGTCTGAGGAATGTGGGTTGGAACCCATTCCCCTTCCTATCTTATATTGTTGAGCCTCTTTATCTGCATCTGTAAAATGGGAAAATCCAAATAGCACTAGGATTACTATGTGGCCTGAACACATGTTTTGTATAAAGTGTCTGCACAGAAGGGTCTGGCAAATGGTGGATTTGCAGTTCCAGGAGGATAGGAGCTGTATCTTACTTGCTCAACACTGTACCACTCTCTGGTGCCCAGCACACAGCCTGGTGTGCATTAGGCATTCTGGAAAAATGTGTTGGGTGAGCTACTGCTACATCATCTTGCTTTGCCAGGAGTGGTTCCCAAACTGGGCAGGGCTGAGCTTGCAGGCTACTGATGGTGCTAGGGAGGGAAGCAGGGACTGACAGTCTGGGGACAAGGTTCAGAGAGTGCCTACCACTGAGACCAGTAGTTTTCAAAATTGGGTGTAGAGAGGGATCATCTCCCTTCAACTGCCTTCGTGGCCCTGCACTGAGCTTCCCTGTTCAGTGCTGTCCACAATATGGCTGCTTCTGGAGGTCTGGGCAGAGCAGGGCAGAGCTGGGCTGAGCTTAGGCAGGCTTTGTTCCCCCCCCCCCCGCTGTAATTTGCCTAGTAACCCAGATTTGAAGCCAGGCGCCTGGTTTGGCTGGTGCTAGAGTTTCCAATTTTAGCAAATAAAGATACTGAATGCCTGGTTAGATTTGAATGTCAGCTAAACAACGAATAGTTTTGTAGTATAAGTATGTTCCATGCAATGTTTGAAACATACTTATACTATGACATTATCTGTTGTTTATCTGAAAAACAAATATAACTGAACTCCCTGCATTTTCTCTGGCAAGCCTAGCTGGAGTCTGTCCAGTCACTGGGGAATCAACCTTGGGGGATGGAGTGGGAGGGAACTGCTCCCACCAAAAGTGCTTTGAATTGATGTCAGAACAATGGCATGGGTTGTTTTGTTTTTCTTTGCACAGAAAAAGAGCATTCCATGCCACTCAAAAGAAAACAGAACCAGAACGGTGAATTTCAGCTCTCTGGTGATGTTGACCCAGAACATGCCTGGATTCTGAAAGGGATATTGACTGTTAGACAAGTCACTCATTTTTCTCTGCAATGCTCCTTCTAATGCTTGGTATCCACTACCCTGTGTCCTGTTTGCAATTTGCTTGGGATGAGAGATATGGGGGCCATTTACCTCTCCAGAGGGTGCTGTTCTACTTGGATATTCAGATGTTCCAGGTACCAAGGCCACTTAGTAAAGTGGATTGATATGTGAACTAGGGGACAGATATTATAGATACATAGTTCATTTTCCAAATTTTAGTATTTTATATTGCACTGCCTCTAATGCTCATAGGACTATGACTTTTCATATTATTGCTCCCATTTTATAGGTGGGAAACTGAGGACCAGGCAGGGAAATGTCTTGTGCACAGGCATGTAGCAACAGAGTGGCAAGGTGGAGGTTCAAACTCTGTTTTCTTGGAATCCAGTGCCTAAATGCTTCCCCCTCATCCATATCGGTGACTCTTGCACCACGTAGCTTGCTCAATCTCTGCTCATGGCCCTGGTTTCCCCGATTTCTTAATTGAGGGGGATAAACACTGTGATCCCTGAGACTCAAGCATTCATGGCTTACCCCTTCCCTTTTTTTCCCTGAGCTAACTCAGGCCCATTCTTCAAAACCCTGCTCAGGGATCACATGGTCCTTCCCTGCCTTCACTGGTTCATGCATACAAAGTTCAGCACGTGCCAGACGGTTCCCGCATGCTCTGCGCCTATCCCTCTGGGAGTAGTTATTCTACAGTCTCTCAGCACATCTGTCTTCCACGGTGAGCTGTGAAAATTTTGTCCAAAGCTTTTGCATCTTGTTGACCTGGAGAGCTCTTCTCCCTGCTCTTTGCAGGACTAGCTCATT
Source organism: Aplodontia rufa (assembly GCA_004027875.1). Classification (NCBI taxonomy): domain Eukaryota; kingdom Metazoa; phylum Chordata; class Mammalia; order Rodentia; family Aplodontiidae; genus Aplodontia; species Aplodontia rufa. The sequence goes on along the minus strand of PVKS010043802.1, from coordinate 2,107 downwards.
ACTTCGAAATCTCAGCTTAAATGTCATCTCCTTATACAGGTCTTTATTGACTTCCTTGGCTAAAACCAGCCCCCATCTCACCCTGCTTATTCTCTTCCAGTGTCTACATAGCAATGATCAATGTTAAAACCTAGTGATGTGTTTGCTTTTTATTGAAATGACATTCACAGAACATAAAATTAACCATTTAAAGTGTATAATCGATGTCAGTTAGTACTTTTCCAAAACTATACAATCATCATCTCTATCTACTTCCAAAACATTTTCATAACCTCAAAAGGAGAACCTCTCTCATTAACCAGTTACTCCACATTCCTCCTTACCTCAGTCCTTGGCAGCCATTAATCAGCCTTCTGTTTCTATGGGTTTGCCTGTTTGCATATTACAACAACATAAATGAAATCATATAACATATTGTCTTTTGATTCCGGCCTCTTTCACCTAGCGTAGTGTTTTCAAGGCTTACCTGAGTTATAGTATGTATAAGTATTATGTCCTTTCCTTTTATAGCTGAATAATATTGCATTGTATGATTAGACCACATTGTGTTTGTTCATGATGGGTATTTGGATTCTTCTTAACCTTTTACCTACTCGATTGTGAATGCTGCTACTATGAGCATGGGTGTACAAGTTCTGAATGAACATATTTTCAGTTATTTGGGGTATAGGCCTAGGAGCAGAATGGCTGGGTCAAATTATGACTCAATGTTTAACTTTTGAACAAGTACCAAACCGGTTTCCACAGTGGCTGCAGTCTTTTACATTTCCCTTTAAAAAGCATAAGGGTTCCAATTTCTCTACATCTGTGCCAACACTTGTTATATTATGTTATTTTGATTATAGATATCCCAGTGAGGTATAAAGGAATATCTTGTGATATTTGCTTTTATTTAATTTTTCATGTACTTGTCTCCTGAATGTGGGTTTGATGAGGTCAGGGGTCATGCCAGCCTCTTCTGGGCTATATCTCCATTAGCTAGCCCTTGGCACATGGCAGGTTCTCCACACAGAGAGATTAAGCCAATGCCTGAGTGAATGAGTTCTCACTGAATCCTTTGCTCCCAGCCCAAGGCCTGCTACAAAGACTTCTGTGACTGGGTTGTGTGTCCTGATGCAGTGGTCCCCAGGAAAAGAGGCTATTATGACCACCCAAGGGGTAGGACCTCAACCATGTGGGTTGGGGCTCAGAGTAACCATCCTTCCTCCATGTACCCAGGGCAGAGTTGCTAAGTACCTGATAAGGACACCCACTCCGAGAGGGGATTAGAAAAGACGTGACAATCAATGCTGAAGCACCGCTCAGCACCACTGGCTCCCCCTGTGTGACACTCCCTGTAGCAGCCCCTCCAAAGGTTTCATCCTAGCCTGGCTGTGCTGTCTCACTTGCTCCTCTGGGATTTTGACACCAGGCTCTGGGCTAACTGGAGACTGAACCTCTTCAGGTGCAGCTGCTGGTAGTTGGCCCTTAGTTGCTCATAGCCATGGAGGTGGGGAAAGGGGACAACTCAGAGGGAGCAACTGGTGCTAAGGTTCTTTCTAGCCTGCCTGGCTTGCTCTTCTATGCTCTGGGGATGGAGCATAGTAGAGCTTGCAGGCTGTGGATCCTGAGTCTCTGGGGCTTCGCTCCCTGGGTACTGAAGCAGGCATCACCACACATTATACAAACACTTTGGTGTTTTCTAAAAAATTTAAGTACAGAAATATCACGTGACCCGGCAATCCCATTCCTAAGTACAGACCCAAAAGAACTGAAACAGGGGTTCAAACAAAACACCAAAGTCCATAACAGCACTATTCACAATAACCAAGAGGTGGAAACAACCCAAATGGCCATCAAATGATGAATGGATCAACAATATATAGTTTTGAAACACAATGAAATATTACGTAGCTGTAAAAAGGAATGAACCAAGGATTAGATGATAAAACACGGATGGAGTTCAAAACATTATTCTAAGAGTATAACTCAGCTTTTTGTCATAGTGACAAAATGCCTGAGGAAAAAATTTAAAGGAAGAAGAATTTATTTTAGCTTACAGTTTTAGAGGTTTCAGTCCATGGTCAGCTGGCTCCATTGGTTCTGGGCCTGTGGTGAGGTAGAACAT
>PVKS010043801.1:0-14675 GCA_004027875.1 Aplodontia rufa | reverse complement strand
GTATATTCATAAATGAATCTCACTATTACGTATAATTACAATACACTAATAAAAATAATAAAATAAAATAAAATCCTTCAGTAGATCTACTGGGCTAAAGCCAGTCTAAACACGGGAAATTCATGAGAAAGTTCCCGCCCCCACTGCCAGTGTCCTATGCAGCCCCATTTCTCACCACTTCTCTACCAGTCCCTTTGTGTCTAGCAATTAACCACATGTTCTTGTTCCATGTTTTCTCCAAACTTATTACAAAACTTTCAATTTTCCCACGTTCTACTTCCTAGAATTCCTTTCATCTCCTTATCTGCCTTTTATAGCACTTGGTAAGTATCTTTTACATTCGTAATTGATGTGTCTCATTCTTTGTACCTTTTCAGCCCATGGCTGTGACTCATAGTAGATGTTCAAGAAATGGTTGCAAATGTAAGTTCAGTTGGCTAGAAATACCTTTCAACAAAATTTTAAAAAAGAAAAACAGAAAATAACTCTAAAACAGAATATCTTACCACATATCACTTCACATTTATTTATGTTTAACTGAACTTTCTTTTTAATACAGATCGTGAAAATTTTATGAGGCTTGTGCCTATTCTCTGACGCTATCATTAGAATGTGTGTGCTGTATGTTAACATTGACGAGACATGAGCTAATTGCTCAGATTTGATTGATGGGCGTATTATTAAGGGCAATCGTTAGGGACAAATAAGATTTCGAAGTGAGATTGCTCTTACCGGTCAGATCTGCGTTAGGCCACCACCCCAGGTCACAGGCTTTGCAGGTGAACTCATCTTGCACATATTCGTTCTCCTTGCAGGCCGTGCAAATCCAGCAGCAGCTCACTTCTCCTTTACGTATGACCTGTAACATAGGGATGCTTGGTGTCTTAAAGATGCTTCCCCCGGAAAGGCTTCTATTTCAAATGAGGACTTTTCTTCATGCAACATATTTTTAAAAGTAACTTTGAAAAAATTCCTATAAGATGAGGAACTTTAAGAACATAGATTAGAATATATTTGATTGTCTTAGAATTCAGATATGACTCTCAATTGAGTCCATCCTGAGTTTGGAGACTTTTCAATAATAATTTCTTTTATAGAGTGAATTTACATTATTTTGCAGAGTTTTAAAGAATGAAACAGCTTAATTTTATCCTTGTTCATACTCATATTATCCTGAAAAGGTAAAATTATACATTTTTTTCTATGAAAAATAAGTAATGTTTAACCACAAAAGTTCTTATACAATAAAACTTTATTAATTTATAAAAACTGAGGAATTATATAAATTTTTGTGGTAACTATGAAAGACAATTGTAGATAATTTCTATTTAGAGCAACGTTATATACATCAGGACAGAGTTATGGCTAAGAAAATATAACCAGGTATTGACCCTGTCTAACTGGCTCTAGCAAATTCAAATTTTCACTTCTCTTCTGATTAGAGATTTATAATCCTTAGCCTGTATTTTTAGTGGGCGTTTCAATGTCCTTGATGACTAAGTCCATTGTCAGTGTAACTCCCAGTATTGTTCCTACTGTTTGATTTCCATCCTGGAAATGTGTTACATTAAAGTGCAGAGTGATGTATTTCTTTTTCCTCTCTTCTTTAAGGAGTGTTGGACTTTATTTTGGCAGGCAGTTTAGTTCCTTGTAGCTCAGTTTGCTCCATTTTGATCCATAATTTTAATCTTTTTGAATAGGTCTAGAATAGTATCTCCTCTAGGAACTCTTTACCCTCATTATTAAGTTCTGACCTGCTAGGGTCTTCATTTAATTCCAAATACATTCACAAATATATCTCCAATATAGCTAGTAGAAACTGGGACAGTGCTTGGTTTTGTGTCATCCCCTAGAAAGCATTCTTTACCTGGACTGCAAAGAGTTCCACTCTACTCAAATGCAGATTGATAGTCAAATACTCAAGGGAAAGTCTATGCTAATTTATGGAATTCATTCATTTTCTTTTTCCTGAACAGATCCATTTTTTCCCTTACTCTGTACTGCAGACTGTAGCTGCCTTGGCCACCCCAAACTCTGATTCTGTCTTCTTAAATTAGCAAGATGACTGGACTCTGTGTTTCTCTAGTTGGACAATTAGGAAATTGCCTCCAGGCAGAAAACATGAGAGATTTTAGGGTTTACCTTGTCTGTGCTTCACTGATAATCTGGGTTATGCAATATCTGAAAATGATTGTTTCATGGTTTAACAACTTTTCTTATTGTTTAGTATAGAAGGCTAAGTACGAACCCTGTTATCCCTCATTCTAGGAGCAGAAGTCCTTCCCTAACACATTAAAAATTACCAAGTACTCCCATAGGTACAGTCAGAATTGAGTCATGATATTACCATGCTTTAAAAATGATGGAAGCTCTAGACTTCATGAAAATAAAATTATTTTCCTTCAGATCAAGTTGAAATTTATACCACTATTTTAGAATTACATAAAAAGATCAAATGACAGAATATTTCAAACAAATGTAAATGGTTTTCCTTTTCTTATTTTACCTCCAAATAACTTTTGAAAGTAGAATGAAATCAAACCCTTTGTGAAAAAATTCACAGCAATCCTGAAAAAAGACCTGGGGAACTTACATTCCAAACAATATTTTTTCTTAACTGATATGCAAAAAATTGAATTCATAAATGAATGCTAGTTTCTTATTTTAATTGGGATAAGCATATGTACGGTAAAAAGCCAACACAAAATACTGTATATCATTTCAACTGGCGTTAAGTTTTTCTCTCCTTATTAAATCAGTACTACTAATTAAGCAAATTTAAAAGTTAATAAGGCTAAACAATTTTATCAGTCTCAGTTTTCCTTCTCAATTTTCCTGCCCTTTTAGTGTATCCCATCTTGTCAGTTCTCCAATCAAAGGTACTGAGATCAAAAAGGCAACATCATATAGGGTGGTAGATTTTACCATGAATTAATGATATAGCATCTTTAGATATTTTACATTTTCATGGGCTTGTTGCAATGTTTCCATTATTCCAATATAAATGGCATGCTACTACTTTTTTTTAAGAGAGAGGGACAGAGAGAGAGAGATAATCAATTTTATTTAGTTTTTCACATGGCTTTGGTTGCTCTGAACATGGTGCTGGGGTTTGAACTTTCGTCCTCAACGCATGCAAGGCAAGCACCATAACCACTGTGCCACCTCTACAGCCCCATCAAAATACTTCTTAAACTTCATCTAATTGATTTTAGTTTGTGACAAGTTTCATATTCTATTACATAATTGACGTTGCTCTTCTCCCAACAGACAATTGTGATCTTGACCAGTGAGTTATTACCTAGAGAAGGAACATTATAATGTGCCTACATTTTCTTCTCAAATTTCCTACTGAATAGCACTATTCAAGACATATTTCTTGTAGATATTTAAATGATTTTATTAGCACATTATAGTTACACATAATATTTGGGTTCACTTTGGCGTAATCATACATGCATGCAATTTAATTTACTCCATTTGAGTCCCCAGTGTCTCCTCTTTCCCTCTTCTTGTCCTTCCTCTGCTCTACTGGTCTTCCTTATATTTCTTTCTTTCCTTTGTTCTGATTGATGCTTTATAGAAGTACATAAAGGTGGAATTCACTGTGGGAGATTTAAAACGTACATAGTGTACTTGATTGACCGGTTCAGGGTAAGTGATCAATGTCATTCTCTCACCCAGGCTCCCAACACCAAACCCTTTTCTTGGAGAATCTGGACAAATTTAAGGGAAGAAGAAAACAGCATAAAAGAGGAGGAGGTGGGGGAGAAGGAATCGGCCGGTGAAAGCAACCTGGAAGATCCTTTCCCTTGTTTCTCTGCCATTTTCTTTGTCTCTATTAAACGCTATCTTCTTGACAAAATATTGCTTCCTTGTTTCAGGATTCTGTTCTCTCAGCATAGATCACTGTTTATGCTTTTGTTGCGAAAATGGAGAAACTAAGACTTAGAAGTTGAACTTTACGATTATAGGAAACATACCAGTTCATATAACAAAAGACAGTCGGACAACATATGGCCATGACATGATCAGAGCTCTGGGTGGTTCCCAGCTCATGAAGGCATTTCTTGTTTTCTGTTAGTGCTCTTTGTTCTTTTTTTCTTATCCCTTCATGTCTGACTTCCCTTTCCCTCTTGTCAGGATTTGGATGTGAGGTATCCCTCAAAAGCTCGTGTACGAGACAATGTAAGAAGGTTTAGAGGTGGAATGATTGGGTTATGAAAGCCTTAACATAATCAGTGCATTAATCCCCTGATAAGGATTAACTGAAGGCGGACAGGGTGTGCTAGAGGAGGTGGGTCCCTGGGGGCATGCCTTTGGGGTGTCTATTTTGTATTTGGTGAGTGGAGTCACTCCCTCTTTTCTCTGATTACATTTCCCCAGGCCATTTTCCTCCACCACACTCTTCTGCTGTGATGTTTTGCCTCATCTGGAGCCCTCGAGTAACGAGTAACGGTGCCTGCTGTCTGTGGGCTGAGATCTCTGAAACCATGAGCACCAAATAAACTTTTCCTCCTCTGAAACTGTTCTTGATCTTTTGGCTACAACAGTGGGAAAGCTGGCTGAAACACCTCTCGCTCTTGCTTGTCTGAGATTGAATCTCCTAATAATGCATTAGCACCTAGGTCTTGAATATATTTTAGGATTCAAGGGAACCCACACTGAGAGACGCCTGTGAATACATTTTCCAGGACCTCTTACGAATTGTCTTCTAGATAAGTTTGGCAAAATAGAATGGACTAATGGGAGGCCAAGGAGGAGAAAAGAGAAGTCAAAGTTTGCTTCCCCTCCCCACCTCCCTCCAAGAATATCTTGGTAGAGGGTGTGAGTCCTTCCTCTGACCCTCCATTTACCTTCAAATGCTGTAATATTGTTGTTTCTAATAGCTGAGTAGAACTCCATTGTGTGTGTGTATATATATATATTTACACACACATATAAATATATGTGTGTGTATATATGTGTGTGCATATATATGTATATGTATGTATGTGTATATATGTATGTATATATATATATACACCACAGCTTTTGGATCCATTCATCCAGTGATGGGCATCTGGGTTGGTTCCATGATTTAACTATTGTAAATTGAGCTGCTCGGAACATTGATTTTGCCATGTCACTGTAATGTGTTGATTCTAGTTTCAGAAGAGGGATAGCTGGGTCATACAGTGGATCCATCCCTAATTTTTTGAGAAGTCTCCACACTGCTTTCCAGAGCAGCTGGACCAGTCTGCAGTTCCACCAACAGTGTGCCAGTGTTCCTATCTCCCACAACCCCTCCAGCATCTGTTACTATTTGTATTTTTCATCTTTGCTGGTCTGACTGGAGAGAGGAGAAATCTTAATGTAATTTTGACTTGCATTTCTCTGATTACTAGTGATTTAGAGAACTTTCTCATATATTCACTGTCTTGCTCAAAGCATACATAATATAAGGGAACCATAGATATATGGGTGGGGGGGAGAAGAAGGGATGATATGGAGGGATCTAGGGGGTAATCAATAATATAGTTTACTCTTTACTCTCTGGAGAAGCCAAATAATACTTATGCAATCATTTAATTTAATATATGATTCAATTAATCATATATATATGATTGTATATACAGATACATTTATATCTGTTATAGAGGGAAATATAGAAGAGTCAAGAGACTGTGGTGTGGGTGATGTGGGGGTGATTCTGGATTAGGATCTGGGCATATCATATTGTTACTACATATGCATTTATGATTGTACAACAACTCAACTCCTCAATAAAGAAAAAAATAAAAGCTTTTGTAGCCTGTTTCCTACATTAAGACCACTCTATTGAACCACATGGTATGGACTCTTTCTTACTGAAAAGGTCCTAATACAACACACAACAGTAAAAAAGATGATTGAATTTGCCTGTGTCTGTAATATTACTGAAATAAATCTTTTCCTCCATAAGATATTGTATTTATAAGATACATATCTCTACACATCAGTAACCTAAGAAGGCTGGGATTTTAGCTACTTCGAAGAAAATTATCATAAGAAAGTTCTATGGATTATCAGAAATGACATCAGATTGTTATTTTAGCATTTTAAATGGCATTTGATATTTAGGACACATATTTTTCCTAAAGGATTTATTTCCCACTTGATATACACACATGTTCAACAATCACCTTGAAGCTGTCTCCCTCTGGACTTCACAGTGGATATTGAGAAATAGCTTTCTGCATCCTGGGCCTGGTAGGTGGCAAATTAGTGGCATTAGAAAGTAAGTGCTATTATTTGGTAAATGAGATTCAGATTTCATTTGTTTCTGTACCTCCCAAGGTGCTCATGTGAAACAAACACCACCTCCCCTCTCCAGATGCTGCTGAGAACAGGCATATTTTCCTCCCGCAGGACACAATATTTCTAAAATTGGCACCCAAGAGGTTTGCATTTATAGTGAGTGCTCTATAATGGCACTGGGATTTCTGGGATCTCCTTTGATGACACCGAATGGGTGTAACACAAGCATACTGAAATTCTTAGGCATTTAGGCAGAGAGATGTAGGCAGACAGCTTTGCCGCTGAACCGGTAGAGGATCGAGGCCTCTCTTCTGGAATGCACTCCCATTCGTGGCCTGCCAGCAGTCACAGTATAGGGAGTTGGAGTAGAGAGAATCCTTGAAACAATTTGTTTTTCTGCCAATTTTTTTTGTACTGAAAAATTAAGCTTTGTGGTTTTATAAACGGCTTCACAGTGGCTGTCTGTAGAGAAGAATCAATACCACATCCATGCTGGAAAGGAGGCCTGAGGCAAAGGTGTGATATCCTTTGGGTCAGAGAAGTGCAGGAGCCCTGGCTGCCACATTTTTCCCATGTGTGGTTTCAGCCCTCAGATGTGCTGCTTTTTCTCTCCATCAAGAAAAGATGATGCAACCAGAATCTTTTGGTCTATCCCATCGTAACAGTCAAGAAGTTTGGAGCTTCTGGATTTCAGAGGAAATGCTTCTACATACCACCAGATGGCCTCATGTGAAAGAATGCCATCTGGATTAGAAGAAATGGCTGTGTTAGGGAGAAACAGGACTTTCAGCTCATACACAATGGTTTGGCTAGGATCATTCTTACACTATAGAAATTCTTTGGCATGGATTGGAAACTAACAGTGGATTGTCCCACATTACACAAGCCATGTAAGGACTTTAGGGCCAAGTCTTCCCATGAGCCACTGTGTTAGTCCATTTTCTGTTGCTGTAACAAAATACTGGAGGCTGAGTAAGTTATAAAGAAAAGTGGTGTATTTAGCTCACAGTTTGAGAAGCTGAAAGTCCAAGATCTGAAGGCACTATCTATTTGGCTTCTAGTGAGAGCTCCTCTGGCTGCATTAAAACATGGAGGAGAAATGTAAAAGGACCAGGCTGGAAGCAGAAGAGGCCAAGCATATGGGGTATTCTTACTTTTTAACAAAATACTCTCATAAGAACTAACTCACTCTGTGGGACTGGCATTAATGTCTCCTGAGGGTGATACTCCTGTGACCTCAATATCTCCCACCAGGCCCTACTTCTTCAAGATTCCATCACCTTCCAACATTATCACATTGATGGACAAACTTCCAACACATGACCCTTTGGAGAACACACCCAAATCAGATCAGAACCATAGCATCTCTGAACACAAGGATTAATCATGGTCATGGCACGAGCCCTTTAGCATCCTGCCCCAGCACTAGAATGGAGCATGGAACCAGTTGTCTTGATAATTAGTAAATATTTTTATGCAATTTCTGCAGAAAGGGTGCATGATATTTTAAACTATGGTGATTTGTCTCAGGAACTTATTGCTCCACAGCAGCTGGAGTCACTGAGAATTTGTCTACCAGAACGGTTTATATCAGCTGTTGCAGGTCCAAAATCTTCCACCTTTTTTAGGAAGTTGGAATAAGACTTCTCCAGCTTCCCTACCAAAACTTATGTACAACATGATTTGATTCTTGCCCGTGGGACCTTTAAGCTTACAAAGGGCATCTCCTCTGGAAGACTGTTCTTGCAAGGCAGAGATGACAGAGCCGCATGATGGCTCTGTGAGGGAGCCAGAACCTCACACAGCATCACCCCAGCTCCAGCTGTGCTGTGTGACATTTACGTGACAGTCTGTCTGCTCCCCAAGATGAATCACAGAAAATTAGAGATGGGAAAGACTTATTAGTTCATCTAATCTGTACCCCTGCCGTTTACAACCCCTCCCCTCAGTTCCATGTCCCTGGGCACTCCAGTTTGATTTAAATAGCAAGGGGTACAGAGAGTGCTGCTTTTATACCTTCTCCACTGAGAATTCTCTCTAGTACACCCAGAAACACCCAATATATGTCTTTATTTACTCTAGCTTTCCGAATACAGGAACATGATGGTTATTCACTTGTTCTACTCCATCCCTTCCCCCCCCAAAAGCCCCGGATAAAATTAGAAAGTGGGGACTCTCTTTTGTTTAGAAAAAAATATGTCCATGTCAGAAGAATCAAAGGACTTTTATAGAAAAGGGAAGCAATATGCGAGCTTCTTGTGTTATCTTATTTCAACTTCTGTTATTTGAGTTTTTTGCTTGTTTAGCATTGTTCAGCTTTTGCCTTCTTTAACAATAGCTAGAACAATGACTAAGGAGTATCATTAGTTTTATTTTCCACAGTTACTTCTGCTTCAAAATTTTTTATCTTAAATATTGAATCAACAAAATTGTATATACCCCACATGTATAACATGATGATTTGATATTTGTATGCACTGTATAATGATTACCACAATCACATTAATTAATATATCCATCAAATCATGTCATATATGAAAGCCCCAGAACTTTCTGCAGTCATAGCTGGACTATGACTCAGCAGCACTATTGGCTTTGATTTTGGTTTTCACGTTTGCTTCTGCTTCAGTTTTTAATTTGATTATTCATCTCTTTGCTGCCTACAGTATAAGTTCCTAGCTCATCACCATGATTTTAAAAATCTACTTAAATATTATAATAGTTCACCTATTCCATTTTCCTAATCTTTCTTTGTTTTTTCTTTCAGTTTTAGCCAAGCATAGGAACAAAAACAGGAAGCCTGGCACACCCTTTCTGGACAGCCTTGTTTAAGAGGAATGACCCTTGTCCCTCACTAATGCGTAGGCAGCAGACCTCCCTGGCAATAGCATTCAAGAACACAGGGGTGGCTCACCTTTATCTGACCCTTTAAGCAAGGCTCACTGCACACAGACCGTACCACTCCACTCTTGTTCATCTGGATTTTGTAATCATCGATGCTCAGCACTCCTTCATGCCAGGTTCCAACATGTACATAGTCATAGCGATTAGCTTCCGTGTACTGTAGGTTCATGATATCATACCTACAAGAAAACAGCATGGGAGTATTGTGGGATATGGACATCATGTAGGAAAAAAAAGAAATTTGATAAGTATATTTTAATGGAAGAGAGATAAAAGCTAGAATCATTGCATATTCCAACACTGGGTACTGTAAATGTTTTAGTTTATTTCTAGTATTTCATTTGATTTTTCAGAATGGATCTGTGTAACATCCATACTTGCTAAGGAAAATGTTATTCTTATAAATGTCTTTCTGCTTATCCTCCAAAAAGGAATTCTGTATGTGTTGAGTTGGTGATCTCCTTAAAATCATAATTCACTATGTTAATCTCTGAATAAGTAACAACAATTTCTATTTCTATATTTGATTACTTACATTCCAAATTCCCTTTTCACATTGGGTTGCCATTTTCACTTGACTGAATTAAAAGAGGGGTGTTCTACCAAGTTTGGAAACTTTCTCTAGATGCTAATAAAACAAGAACTCATAAAGCATATTTAATTAGTACAGTCGTTGGGGATTGGACCTCTTAGGCATTGACATTTAAATTGATTTCTTTCCTAATCAGGACAACCATTTCTGAAAGCAAATAATTGGTGTCAGTTATTCCAGTAAGTTTCAATGCTGAAATGCTACACAACAGCAAATCTAGTACATTTGAGCTCCTCTCTGTAATAGTGATGTCACTGTATATCTTTTCTTTTAATTTTTAAAGAAATATTTACTGTAGCCAAAGTATATTCTAGGGACCAGCCTGCCTTGTTTCCTGTGTGGGCAGTGGAAGGAATTCTCAATGCAATGGAAAGAACAGAGGACTTGACATCAGAATGTGTGAGCAAGAGTGTCTCTAGCATTTTAACAGTAGTTACAGTACTTAGGAAGGTCCCTGAACTGTTCAAGTTTCCTGGCTTTCTTGCGGAGATTTATGGACATAAGGCACGTATGAACTACTTTATAATTGGTACAAATGCATGGGTCCTTTCGTCTGGATGTTTGTGGTTGAAATCCTAACCACAGAGGGATGGTATTAGGAGATGAGGCCTTTGAGAGGTGACTAGGACATGAAGGCAGAGACCTCATTAGTGAAATTGGTGCCTTTATAACCACCTCCCACATAACCTCCCTGGCCCTTCCACCATATAGGACACAGAAGTTTTCATTTATGAATCAGTAACTGACATCTCATCAGATACCAATTCTTCTAGTCTTGGACTTGCCATACCCCAGAATTGTAAGCAACAATTTTCTGTTGTCTATGAGCCACACAGTCTATGGTATTTTGTTATAACTGTCCAACTTGACTAAGATAATATGCAAGGGGATATCACAGAATCATTCATATTTGTATTTCCATGAATACTTAAAATACTCAGGTTCTTTCCATTAATATAAATAAACATAATTGGCATTTCTGCTGGCATAGCCACTTGTCTCTCAGTCTTCCAAAATTCTCTGGTATTCCTACATTTACTTTTCATATTGATATTCGCTCCTAGGAAGCTATAGCTCTTGAGGCCATCTGCCAACATTCTGTGCCTGGTTCTGCAGGGGATTCTTTTCTGCAGTACCTCTGCAGAGTCCTCAACCTCCTGGGCTATACAGAATACGAGTCATGGCCTTTTGCTCTTGGTTCTTGACCTAAAGAAACAAATACCAGTTAACCAACTGATTTTCCTCTTCCTCAACTTTGTTCCACCCTCTTCCTTCCCCCATGCCCTTCCCTAAATCATCCTGGAATTCCTTCTCTCTACTCCTGATCCAGGTCCAGTCTTTCTCAGTCTATTGTTCAGGGAGACTGGGACCCAGAAGCCTAAGTTGGCTTCTGAAGCCTATTGGCTGTATCTGGCCTACTTTGATATCTAGGCGGCAAGTATCAATATATTGACTTTTCTGCTTGTTCTCAGTGTGTGAAGGCATCCTGTCACCCACAGAGTAGATTGTGGCTCTCCATGTCCAGAGTGAGGCAGTTCCTAGAACAGCTGTTTCCTAAAAGTAAAGGGGACTTGTGGAGAATCAGTAAGCAACACTTACCACGAGAGAGAGGAAAACAGTGCACCTGGAGATCACCATTCATATCTGTGCTATTCTGGCTTTGGCTAGTAGAGTTATTATTCCTCTTGTTGCTGAGGCATACCAGAACATTCTAAGAATAGCTCTTAGTGATATTTGAGTCAGTATTAATTGTGAGTTCACACTCATTCTGTGATCAATGATACTAGTCAACGCCTCTAATCTTTCCATTTTAAGTTCATTATGGGTATAGGACTTGCTCCAAATATTCTGTATGAGAAGTTCCTTTTTCATTTCCATTATTTTTTATGTTTATCTTATATTATGCTATGCCAGTTTCTTGTATACTTTCGATAAAGGCTTTGCTGCAATGGTAGCTTTAGAATATCTTTATCCTATCAATCAGTTTCCTAAAACTTTTATTTTAACTTCCTCAGTTTTGCTCTTTGATAAGGGAAATTAGATCACACTTCATTTGCATTTAGGAAATTTAAAATTCACAATATTTTGGTATGATAACACATTTTTTAAAAGTTCCAAATGCTGGAGCGGGGCAGGGTGTTGGGGAAAAATACAAAAAGAGACCAAGGGAAAATATATTGACTTCCTTTAATGTGGCATCCCAGTGCTGTGTGTTCATGATGCTGCTCTTTGCTCTGAACCCCAGGGTTCCTTTATTTGGAATATCCTCCTGCTGTAAAGTGCATCTTCACAGTCTCCTCTCAATGCATCCAGCTTATGTTGTGTAATGATTTACTAGAAGCATGAGCAGTAGTGTGACAGGAGCTGGATGCAGAGGGAGGTGGTGGAAACAGAAACTGCACACAAGTGAAGCTGACCAACTTCCAACAGGAGGAAATGATCCCTGAAAAGGGACCCAGGGGAAGCTCATAATTTGAATATGTAATTACAGATGGAAGAGTTACAAGCAGAAAGTTAGCACTATCTTTTGGATAACTTTCAAAGAGAAAAAGGAGGAAACATGTATTTATGAAGTTCAAAAACCACAACTGGCCCTGGGCTGAGCACATTGTATGTTTCCTTTTGGACTTATCAAGGAAGACTAGCATTGCAAATTTGACCTTGTACTGAGTCTCATTTCCAGTGAAAGGCATGATGATAATTATGCATTTGGCAGATTGCCCCTCTTCTGAATTTCAGACCCTTTGTTCTTCCTGGTACCACAGTACCTAGAACCTTTCCACATTCCCAGGCCTGGAAACACCCATCCCCACTTTCCAATCGAAATCACTGTGCTGCCACTTAGCTGGCAACTTGGAATGTGCCCTATAAATTCATCATTTTAATGGTTGACAATGACATATCACTTGTATTTCCTAGAACTATATTTTAAGAAATATACTCCCTAACAGTAATTCTCCATATGTAGGACTTGAAGTTTACATGTAAGGAAAACACAAGTGAAGAAGTATTTAGGGTCCCACGGTCTTATAGTACTTCCATGATGACATCAAGAAAGTTGTCAGAAACTTGGGCTAATTTTATAATTCACTAAGAAGCAGCACAATGTGGTAAAGATTATGAGCCTCAGAGCCAGGCTCCAATGCCTCCACCACTGGCCCTCTGTGTCCCTTTAGGAGAGCTGTGTAGTTTCTCTGACACTTAATTTTATTATCTGTCAAAGAAAGATAATGATAGACCTAGAGTAGTAAGAGTTAAATGACTTGAGGCTCCACCTTAACACAACATGTGCTTTCCTAGGAAGCTCTGACTGCAAAATATAGACTGAAAGTTAATACAGCCAGGAAGACTGTGGGCATACTATGTAGCAGCCAAGCTGAGGGCCTTTCTCCTCCTGAGGGTTTTAGTTCTTCCATCATTCTGCTTATCCTTTCCCTAGGAAAATTTGTATGAAGGAACACAACTACTCTTGATAATGATATCATTCTCTACATGCTAGTGATGTACAAGCTGGCTGGTGGTATCAAAGTGAGTGCTGCAGAACACAAAATGAGTTGGGAGACTTACACACACACACACACATTCGATTTTTGTTCACCTCTCATTTGATTGATTTTTGAAATCTATGAGACACTAAATCTCAGAAAGAAAATTCATTCCTTGTTCCAAGAAGCATGTTAACAGGAACATAAGCTAGCCTGAGGAAAAAGGAATGCATATGTAGGACTTGGTTCTTCTCACATAGTAAGCTCTTTAAGTAGGTGTAGTGTTCATAATAGCATTGTGACCAATCAATCAAAAAGATGCTGACCTGGTGCAGGCAGCTCCTGGGGTTGTCTGCATGCTAGGTGTAAAATCTTTTTATTGGACTTGCAGAAAGGTTCCAGGGATTCCGAGGGAGGGGCCAGGTCATAGCAGGATGGGGGCTGGCACTGGTAGGATGCAGAGTTCTTGTGATTTATCAGGAAAGATTTCAAAAGGCAGTGTGGTGTTTGGTAATTTCCACCTGATACTAGCTTTATCTTTTTAGCTATCTTGTTGAATCTATCGTCATAAAACAGAGAATCCAAGGAATCAAATAAAGGCCTAATTACCCTCAAAGCTACAGGAAGGGTCGCAAGGTTGTTCAGATTCTTATAGAAAAGACTGCTTTACCTTCCAGGAGCATCCCCCTTCTCATCAAACCACACCTCCTCTCCAGACACGCCGATGAATGAGGACTTGATGAGGAAATCCAGGAGCTTTCTGCCGTCGATGGGCTTCATGGCATCGCAGAGGCCCACATGTCCAGGACAGAGGGCATGGTGCATGTTCTGCAGCCCATGTGCCATAGCATAGATGGCATTAATAACAAACCCCATCTTACTGTCCTGGACGTAGTTTTCTTCTAAGCTTTCATTGCCTGTAACAATAAAACAGATCATTGTCAAAGTCACAATCATGAAGGCCCAGTTTGCATGTTTAATTGTCAAATGTATTCAGGGCTCTCAGAGAAGGGCAGTGACACTGACAAAAGCCAAGCCCATCTGTGCAAGCTTTGCGCTTTCAGCTGGCTTTGATGTACTATACCTATAAATAGTTCATTCAGATCATTTTCTAAACTCAGTAATGGTTTTATTAGATATAGAAAAAAACTCCACACCAGTGAAAATAAATAATTCTTCATATATTATAAGGAAATCCCCAAGAAGAAAAGGAAATAACTTGATTCACAGGAACTTATCTTAAAAGTCTCCCTGTTTCACAGTACATACCTTATGGGGAAATCTACAATGCATGGCAATTCTATTTGGCATTATCTAACCCCTGGTATTTTCTTTTGGTGATTCCACTATTTTTATCATCTCTAGGGCCATGAAACACTAGATTTAGAACTAGGTAGTATGAATACCTTATATGT
>PVKS010043800.1:0-14679 GCA_004027875.1 Aplodontia rufa | reverse complement strand
GAGGAGGAGGAGGAGGAGGAGGAGGAGGAGGAGGAGGAGGAGGAGGAGGAGGAGGAGAAGAAGAAGAAGAGAAGAAGAGAAGAAGAAGAAGAGAAGAAGAAGAAGAAGAAGAAGAAGAAGAAGAGAAGAAGAAGAAGAAGAAGAAGAAGGGTAGAAAGAAACTATGATTTGATAAACTTATAGGATTCAAGTGCTAGCCTTCACATCATCTATAAACATTTTTTAAAAATATGAAAGCATTCAAAATGTATATATATGTACACACACACACACACACACACACACACATATATATATGGGGTATAAGAATTGAACTCAGTATTGTTCTACCACTGAGCTACAGTCATCCCTTAAAAACAAAAGAGAGAGAGAGAGAGAGGGACAGTGAGAGAGAGAGAGAGAGAGAGAGAGAAGAAAATCAAATTTTTATTTAGTTTTTCATGGGGCTTTCATTGCTCCGAAACTTCATTGTGTATGTGGTGCAGGGGTTCTAACTCATGTACTCGCACATGCCAAGCAAGTACCATAATCGCCAAGCCACCATTCCAGCCCCTCAGCCATATTTAAAAATTACTTATTTTGAGACAGTGTCTTGCTAAATTGTGTTATCTGGCCTCAACCTTGTGATCCTCCTGATGCAGCCTCTAAAATATCTTGGGTTATAGGTTGTACCAGTTCACCCAGCATCAAAATTAAACTTATTTTACCACAAACTTACCTAGGGAGCTATCTAAGATAACACCATGGTTCTTCATGACTCCTGAGCAATTAATAAAAAGTTCATTTTTATTTAGCAAAAAAATAATTTAAAGACAACTTTTATTTCACACATCTTTCAGTCCTTATATAAGGCACTTGGATCAACCCAGTCCCAATCCCTTCCCTTCTTCACAGAGATGAGCTGTTTCAAACCCTTAGGTAAATTTAGATATAGTCATGGCTGTTAGGAAAATGGAAGCTAAGATGTTAAATGAATGCTAAAGCGGGAAGATTAGAAAGGAAATTTCTTAAACGACAAGTGGAATAAGTAAGTACATAATGCTGATAAAGGGACAATGCAAAGCCCAAGTGCACAGCTACATCCGTGCTTCTATAACAATTGCTGCATAAAATCCAGTCATTGTGTGTGTTCAGATGATGAAACAACTTGCTTCAAAAATTGAACAAATGCTTTTCTTACAAAAGATTACAGTACTTTTAGAAGAAACCTCAAGGGCACAGTGTCTCTGAACAAATAGGCACATTCTGAATACACTAAGAATTATCCTAAATTCACTGTATCATGTTTTCATTACAACACTGGATTTGATTTCTTATATAATAAAAATAGGTGAGTCATCACTGATAAACATTGGA
This sequence comes from Aplodontia rufa, assembly GCA_004027875.1. NCBI lineage: Eukaryota > Metazoa > Chordata > Mammalia > Rodentia > Aplodontiidae > Aplodontia > Aplodontia rufa. The sequence goes on along the minus strand of PVKS010043800.1, from coordinate 13,323 downwards.
GCAAAACCAGCCACACTTCCATATTTCAATCTTAATATTTTCATTTTGAATTTGGATGTACAGCATACAATTCATTTGAAAGGAGGCTGGAGCAGTGGCTCAGCGGTTTTGGTGCTTGCCTTGCATGCACAGGGATGCAGGTTCCTACCCCGGCACCATGTACACAACGAAGTGTCTGAGCAATGAGGGCCAAGTAAAAAACTAAATAAAATTGATCTCTCTTTCTCTCTCTCCCTCTCACTGTCCCTCTCTCTTAAAAAATTAATTTGAAAGCATTATGTCTTGTCTGTTTTTGTTTTTAAATGGGATCCCACTAAACTGCTCAGACTAGTCTCAGACTCATCGTGTCTTTTATGGGCCTCATTTTCAAAGGATTCAGGTTGAGCGTAGATTTTTGTTCATCAGAAAACAAGAGGAAAGGTTTGCATGTGGTTCTAAAAGTGCATGAGCCATGATTCTTGGTAACCAAGGATCCCTCCTTTGGTTCATCAATGCAAGATAGTGCTTTGAAAATTACTCGTGAGGGAAATTGTAGCTTTTTACCCTTTGCTCCTATGGAAGTCTACAGGAGAGAGAGTCTGTCTATTCTACCTTGTTCTGTGCTCCATGTAGAAACTGTACTTAATTAATTTGACACCTCACCTGGATTGTGGATAGAAATATAAGGCATGTAGAAAGAAAGGAGAAAAAAAAGTATGGATGAAAACTACAGAGATAGGTACAACAGAGAAAGAAAGGAAAGTACCAGCAAAAAGTATTCTACAAGAGTATTTTATCAGTGGACTCTACATCTGGGACCTGGACTCAGCATCTGAGTTTTTCCTAATTTTACAAGCTAGTTCCAGTTTCTACAATTATTAATAGAATATCCTATGAGTCCCTCAGGTCTCAGTTTGAAAAATAAATCCCATGTCCATCTTATAGTTTGTCTGACTGAGCAAATTACCTAATCTCTCTGCATCTCAATGTCCAATGTAACACTGGAATAATACTAATAACTACTTCATTCGGCTAGCAGAAGACTAAGTGAGTGACTATCAAGAGCTGAGAGTAGTATACCTAGAACAGTGCCTACAACACTAGGGGTTCTAGGTTAAGTATTGGCTAATATCACTGAAGTGGATTTTTTCACAATGAAATCCAAGGAAACTATGTAATGGTGTGTTCAATATTATGATGAGGTATTTAACTTTTACAGTACACATTATTTTTGGGTTGTTCTTCAATGACCTTAGCCATGAGATTAAACATTCAACACTTTTTGTTGAATATATTCTATAACCAAAGGCAGTAGCTATACTTAAAATAAATAGAGCTCATCCTGTAGTACTTAAATAGACCACCTAGGGAGTTGAATAAGGTTTCCTTTTTATCCAATCTTATTCATTTCCCTTTCATCCCTCCTTTCCCTCCTTTTCTCTTTCTCCTTCTCCTTCTTTATTCTAATAGATTCTACCACAGGGAATGGGCTGCCCTCTTGGTTTATTTATATATAAGGTCAGTCTGGTTAAAAATAATTTGGTTCAATAGAATAAGAGAATTGCTGCAACATGAATGACAAATTCAGAATTTCCATTGCAGCTGAGACCACAGTCTGCAAAGAGCACTTCAAAAGCACCACTTTTAAACATCTGCCTAAGTGTTTAATGCAGTGACATGCATTCTGTGGCACTCAATGGAAATGATCGGAGGAAAAACCCAGGCTAGGGCCCCTCATAACCATAAATAAACCTGTAAGGGAATATTGGAGTTTCTTAAAGGCTTTCTTAAAGCCTGTACTTTCCTTTGTTCTCTTACACTGATTTTTTTTAAATATACTTAAAGTTGGCTTCATTTTTCATGTTAATTCATAATTTGTCAGGTTGAAAAAGTGAGTCTCAACTCATCAATAATAGAAAATTGCCTAGTTATCAAAATGGAAGTGCTTGTGGAATAAGACATCACTCAAGATTACTAGTTTTTCATCTGTAGTTTAAAATTCTTGTAAGAAAAACAAAGGGGCAGGCAGCACGATGTGTTGGTTGAGTGTTAGAAAGTGCTTATCAGTTTTGCTAACATATTCAGAGCAAACACATAGGGACTGAGCCAAACCTACATGTGGTGTGACCCCCTTGGCATTGAGCAACTTAAAAAGCCATGATTTTCATACTTATATAGCAATGCTGAGTGCCTACTAAGATAGTGAGGGCATTTGAGAAGAAAGTGAAGGATAGCTGAGATTTACTGAATAAATGACAGGAGCTTGGCTCTTCTTATCTGTTCCTTAATTCATTCAACAAGTACTTATTAAATTCCTTCTCTGGGATCATTATCTCATTGTGATTTTTTCCTTAAGTATAAAAAACAAGCACAATAATTAAATGAGAAGAACTAAAATACGTATACACCCATCAGAAAAACAAAATTAAATACCACTGAAGAATGGTGATTATCAAAAAGGGGATATAGGTATTCGCACAGTTTAATTTGCCTACCACAGTCTTTACGTTGTAATATGTTTCAGTTTTCTGAATGGTGGTCTAGAGGAACCATTCAGACATTCTCTGCACTCTGCTTCCTTCATTCACTTGCTATCTTCTGGGATTGGAATGTTAAAGGCCACAGAGAAAGAATGGGACTGATGGAATGGGACACATAGCCAGTACTTCCCCAGAAACACAGTAGCTGGCAAGAGATCTGCCATGAACACTGTGCTCTGAGAGCTCCACCAGTTCCCCTCCAGCACCTGCATTAGGTAGTTTGGATTCCCAAATCACAGGAACTTTGTACCATGAGATGTGGATGAGAACTGTCCTTCCCATTACAAGTCTGCGACTTTTATTTTTTGAGAGAAATCTGGATCATCTGATATTCAAAAGTATACATGCTAGATCGGCAGTTAAAAAGTAACTTTGTGGCAACTTAAAGTTTCATTTTTTACTTGTAAATTTCATATCCTATCTTAAAGCTTCAATAATTAACTATTTTGCATATTCCTTTCTAGAATCAAGATAGAAAAACTCGTAAATTATTTGTGAGTGAGCTTTATATTCTGTTTTTTATTCATTAGTTGTTTCAAAGGCAGGACAGATCTGGGCAGAAGTATACATTTCAGTACTACACTCAATCCTTCTGTCAGGCTTTGGTGTTCTGGTAGAAGACTCCTTGAGAAAGCTTTCAGGTCACACTTACTCTGCAGGATTTAATCATGCTGATGCACAGAGTACATCCAAAGTCACACACATGGCTCCTGTTCAAGCTGCTCTGTCTTGACCAGGGATTAGCAAATTACCAACCACAGGTCAAATATGTCCCATTGACTATTTTTCTATAGCTTTCAAATTAAAAATGTTTTTCTCATTTTTAAGTTGGTGAATTTAAAAAAATACTATTTCTTGGTATGTTAATATTATATCAAATTGAAATTTTAGTGGCCACAAATAAAGTTTTATTGGAACACAGCCACACCCATTAATTTACATATTGTCCATCACTGTTTTCATATGGCAGAGTTTAGCTGTTGCTGGGGAGATGATGTAGTTTTATATTTTAGAAAATCTATTTTTTTTCAGGGCTGAGGACTGAACTCGGGGCCTTGTTCATGCTAGGCAAGCGCTCTGCCACTGAGCTAAATCCCCAACCCCGAGAATATAGTTTTTAATATGGTCATTAAAGCAAAAGATATACACCTTAAGAACATCTTACTGTCTTCATTTTTTGTTATCTATTATGTATTCCTTCTGACTACCTTATTAACCCTCTATATTACACATGATACGGTAGGGGAAATTTAGCCTGATTACATCAATCATTTTTCAGTTTTCAAAATGGGTGTTTATTATGGTCTTTTAGAATTAGTCACTTAAAAATATTCATCTTTGGTACTGAAGTAGTTCATAATTTTAATCCTAACATGATTGCAAAATAGAATGTGAAATACAAGTCATTTTGCATGCATATCTGAATAGGAAAAGTAAATCAATATAAACTTATTTTACAAAAAGATAAGTTTCCATTCTTTCATCAGTCAGTGAAATTAAGAACAGAATTCCTGTAGAGGAAAGAGTATTAGATGATAATTATCCAAGTATAAACTACTGAGAGCTTTTGTATAAGCAGCATTAATTCTCTCTCTGTCTTTGTGAATGTGTGTGTGTTATTGTTTTGATATTAAAAGTCATCTAAATCTTTTTGGAGAAATAAATAACTTTGAGAAGTTAGGCACCCAAACAGACAGGAAACAACACATGAATGCAACAATATAGGGGCATCATGTAATAGTGAATCGTTCACTCCCCAAAGAGCAGTAGCCATGGGAAGTGCTGCATCTTGACAGGAGAAAAGATATCTTTGGAGACTTAAGAATTCATTTGAAAATGCATCCATCCAACAATCTTCATGGAGCCCCAGAGTGCTCTAAGAATTATTCTTCCACTGAGAATTTCACCAGTGAACAAGAGGCACAAAGAGTTTGCCCTCAAAGAGCTCAAATCTAGTGAGGAATACACATGAATTGGTATGGGAAAAACAATTCAGAGAATTCTGGATTGTAATAGATACCATCCTGAATGAAATGACTGATGAGATGTGTCAGGGTTTAGATATGAGGTGTCCTTCGAAGGCTCATGTGTGACATAGCACAAGGTTCAGAGGTGAAATGATTAGATGATAGGAGCTGTAATCCAATCAGCAGATTGATCCACTCATAGGGAGTAATTGGGTGGTGACTATAGGCAGGTAGGATGTGGCCGGGAGATATAGGTTACTGGGGTTTATATTTCACCCCTGGTGAGTAGAGCTGTCTCCCTGTTTTCTTGTTGCCATGTTCTGAATTGCTTTCCTCTACTACACCCTTCTGCCATGACAGTCCACCCTGCCCAGAGAAATGCACCTGTTGACTGAGATCTCTGAAACTGTGAGTGCCAAATAAACTTTTTCTCCTCTAAAATTTCTCTTTTCAGGTCCTTCCATCATGTGATAAAAAGGCTGACTAAAACAAGATAGGGCACAGGCAGTGCAAGGAAGGCCTCTCTGTGCCAGATCACAACTGCTTGAGTTGTGATTTAGCAGATTAGTTCAAGTGAAGAAAATTATATGGACCAAGAGCATACTAAAAGTCAGAATTGTTCTAGAAGTATCAGAATAGTGAAGGGAAAAGGAAGGACATTTTGAGTAAAAGGAATAGCAGTACATGAGAAATCTTAAGATGCCTAGAACCGTAGTGCATACTTATAAGGTAAGGAGTTCAGGTAGCTTCATAGGCTGAAAACGATTATTGTAGACTGAGACCTTGAATGGAAAATTATCAAATTCAGAACATGAAAATATAAACTGGATGTCTTCTTAGCAGAAGTAATAGTAGAAAATGTAGACATGGATAAATTTTCCCAAAGAGAGAATACAATGTTTTGGTTCATCCATTCCACAGATATTAATTGTATACCACTGCACTGGAAATACACCTGTGAAGAAAACAATTAAAGTCACTGGCATAGAATTTGGAGGGAGACAGACAAGGAATAAGTAAACAGAACTAAAGAGAATGTCAGTAAATGATAAATGACACAAGACAGAAAGATGGGCAAGCACTGGGAAGCTGTGCTGAAGATAAAAAGCTTCTTTGGTCAGTTGGCAGTTAGGAGACACATGAAAGAAAAGAGGTGGGAACTGTGCAGATATTGAGAAGATGACAGAAAAGAGCTAAAAATAAAACTTAGGAAAGTCCCACTTCATGAAATAATAATAAATAGAGAGAGGTACCAAAAACAAATGGTGAAAGAGAGAGATTAGAGAAGAGGGACTCAGGAATAGAAAGACATATTTCATAGCTTAATAATGAGAGGACAACTTAAAAGGAGACCAAGGCTTGTAATGAGCATGTAGAATAAAGAACAACCATTTCATTAGAAAATGAAAACAATATTCTAAATTTACATTTGGGGGATGATTGACAGCAAGGATTGGAAAATTATTTTTGTAAAGCTTAAAAATTAATATCTTCATTTTCATAGCCACTAGTCCTCTGCAACTACCTAACTCGGCTATTTTGATGTGAAAGCAACCATACAAAATTCATAAATGAATGGTACATGCAGAGAAATATGGTTTTTAATAATATAAATAAAACTGTCTTATTTGACCAATATTGTGGTTCTTGAGCAGAACCCTCGATTTTGTACCACCAAAGCATTCTCTTCCCCATGTTACTAAAGGTGCTACCATTTACTCAGACATTCAAAACAAAAACTTAAGAGCCCCTCTACTTCTGACTTTCCCTTGCCTCCTATGGCGAAGCCATTAAGGTGTTCTCTTGGTGTTATTTCTGCAACATGTCCTAAATGATGACACTTCTTTCCATCTCCATTCCACAACCCGCTAGAAGGCACCAAAATCTCTCTCCTGAACTAATTTAAAAGCAATCTCACTGGGCTTATTTTCTCTTCTACCCAGAATTCCTCCTTCAGAATTCATCCTCTTAGATACCAGAGTTACTTTTATAACATTTAGAACAGATCATGTTTTTCATCCATTCATTTTTCTAAAGAGAAAGAGGAACAGTGTGTGTGTGTGTGTGTGTGTGTGTGTGTGTGTGTGTGTGTGGGAGAGAGAGAGAGAGAGAGAGAGAGAATCAATTTTACTTATTTTTTCATGTGACTTTCATTGCTCTGATACCTCATTGTATACATGGTGCCGGGGTTCGAATCTGCATCCTCATCCATGCCAGGCAAGCTCCGTAGCCTCTGTGCCACCACTCCAGCCCCATGTTTTCCATTTATTGAAACAGTGGAATGATTGGCCAGCACTCATAGAGTAAAACTGAAATCTCACACTCTGGTGTCTGAAACTCTCCATGGCTTGGCTTCCATCTATCTGTAGTCACATTTTATATGGCTGTTAGTTTGCTCACCATGATAAATTTGCACAGGTCTTTTCCACTATAGAGCTTTTCCTATCTAACTAGGAACTGCTTCTCAATCCTTTTCTCAGATCTCTGTTTAATTATTTTTTTCCTCAACTTGTTCAATCCCCATCTAAAGAGATCCAAGTCCCTGTTTCTCTCTGTTATATCATCTTTCAAAGGTTTCTTCATTTTTATATAGGTTTACTCAGCTCCAACTAGCATGTTTCCATGTTCCCTATTTACTGCTATATGTAGGATCTTAGCATGTAACAGATTTGATACAATAACTGTCTATAATTTTTTTAATAAAAAGTTTTAACCCAGGGCTCAATAATAGGCAGGGGGTTTAGTATGATCAATTTGGACCCTGGAAACATCAATCCTAGTTGTTTTCCATTTATTTTGTGGACTTTGCCAAGTCATTTAATTGCTCTTCAGTTTGACCATTTGTAAAAATCAATAGCTTTTCAGGAGGACTAAGACAGAGGCAATTAGCTCACTCCTTATGGACAGTAAGATACAATATGTGCCGATTTTGTTTTATCCTTCACCTTAACCATTCTCTAACTCGTATAAAATACTGTGGAGGACCCGAAATGTAAAAAGGAAGAGTGTTTACATATAAAGGATTGGGGTCTAGTGAGAGATGTATTCGCACAAATATCTTAAATATGTGCAAATCGGTATAAGAAGTTTTCTTCTGAACTCCAGTCTAATACTAAATTAATTATTTGGACTGCCCCATTGAATGCTTTCAGGAATCTCCAAAGTAACATTACAAAGGTTAACCCTTGATTTCCACTCAGTCATCATGAAAATATGATTTCTTTATGCATCATTCATTTCTCTCAAGAAAACCCCCATGCACACAGAATAAGTAAGTTATCCTTGACACATAGTATCTTCATACTGTTAATCCAATTCTTGTCCTACTTCTCCTCCAAAACATAACCTGGCATTGTATCCTCATTCCCACCTAGACTGTAGCACATTTCTCCATCAAATCTTACCTAAATTAAAACACTCATTCCACTCCCCACTCTCATTCTTGTGCCCTTCCTAGTCACCCTCCACAATACAGTCAGAATAGGTATTAAGTATAAATCGAATCATGTCACTCCTGATGTTTTCTTGTTATCCTACTACAAGACACAGAGTCAGTTCCAAGGTCCTCATGATCTAGCCTGTGATTTCCTCTCTAATGCTGGACCTTGCCCACTAACAACTCCATTGCAGTCACCCTTGGCATGTCTCATTTCACACCTGTGCCTCTCTCAGCTAATTCTTTCACCCTTCAGATGTTGGCTTGTTTGTAGATTTTTAGCCATTTTGCCTTACTGAACAAAGAAACCATGGACATTATGCTTCTTTCAAAATAGGGCAAACTGAGGATAGGTATGTGTTTAACCAAATATAAGTCTTTCGAGAAAGCTTGGACAAAGAGAACAGGAGACACCATTTACTAAGCATCCTAGCATTGGTACCAGTGCATGGTCTCCCTTGATTCCACCACATGTCTAAAGCAGAGATAATCAATTCATTTTATGGACTAGATTTGGATAATTATAAAGGTAAAATAATCCCAATGGCACTGTTGTAAAGACTTATGAGTTTATAGATGGAATTATAAACAAAATATGACTTCAGAAAAATTGATGTATTACCTTATATTCATAAACAATATTTCTTCTCCATCTCAGGGAATAAATTAAGGAAACTAAAACCAAGTAAAGAATTTTTATCAAACCAAAAGGAAGAAAAAGTATCCAAATAATGCTTTACTTTCCAACAACCCCCATACTATCTAAGTTCAAATTTAGTACTCTATTTCAATATAGTAAATTATATGTACTTAAAAAGCACATACCAACTACAGTCTTACAAAGGACATTAAGGACCTCTACAATGAAAACTATCAGACACTAAAAAGAGAAATTGCAAAAGACCTGAGTAGATGGGAAAACATTCCATGTTCTTGGTTAGGCAGAATCAATATAATCAAAATGACCATTCTACCCAAAGCCCTATACAGATTTAATGCAATCCCCATCAAGATGCCAATGTTATTCTTCATAGATACAGAAAAAGCAATTCTCAAGTTCGTAAGGAATAACAAAAGACCTAGAATAGCCAAAACATTACTTAGCAAGAAAGAGGAAGCAGGTGGTATCTCAATTCCTGAACTGAAATTATACTATAGGGCTAAAGTAACAAAAATAGCATGGTATTGGTATAAAAACAGAACTGAAGACCAATGGAATAGAATGGAGGATTCTGAGATGAACCCCCATACCTTTAACTATCTGATATTTGATAAAGGGGGCAAAAGCACAGTGTGGAAGAAAGATAGCCTGTTCAACAAATGGTGTTAGACAAACTAGACAGTCATATGTAGACAACTGAAATTGGATCCTTACCTTTCACCCTGCACAAAAATTAAATCAAAATGGTTCAAAGATCTGGATATTAAAACCAGCAACTTTAAAATTACTTGAAAAAGAAGTAGGATCAACACTACAGGATGTAAGGGTCAGCACCTCCTTCCTTATCAAAACTCCCATGGCGCAAGAAATAAAGTCAAGAATAAATGAATGGTATACAATTAAACTAAAAAGCTTTTGCATAGCTAAGGATTTAGTCAAGAGTGTCAAGAGAGATCCTACAGAATGGGAGAAAATCTTTGGCTGTTACACCTTGGACAGAGGGCTAATATCCAGAATATACAAGGAACTAAAAAAACGAAACACCAAAATCACAAATAATCCAATCAATAAATGGGCTATGGAACTAAAAAGAAACTTCTCAGTGGAAGAAGTCCAGAAAGCCCATAAATATATAAGAAAATGCTCTAAATCATTATCAATAAGAGAAAAGCAAATCAAAACTTCACTGAGATTTCACCTCACTGCTCTCAGAGTGGCAAAAATGAAGAATACAAACAATGATAGATGCTGGAGGAGCTGTGGGAAAAGAGGAACACTTACTTTGCTGGTGGGACTGCAAACTGGTTCAGCCACTCTGGAAAGCAGTATGGAGATTTCTTAAAAAATTAGGGCTGGAACCACCTTATGACCAAGCTATATCACATCCCACTCCTGAGTATTTTCCCAAAAGAGTTAGAATCAGCATATGATAGAGATACATAGAGATACAGCTCCATAAATGTTTATAGCAGCTCAATTTACTACAGCTAGATCATGGAACCAACCAGATGTCCCTCATTCAATGAGTGGATACAAAAACTTTGATTATATATATATATATATATATATATATATATATATACACATATATATATGCTAATGATATACATATATATTCATTGGAATACTACTTGGCTATTAGAAAAAAAATTATGGCTTTTGCAGCCAAATGGATGGAGATAGAAAAAAATATGCTAAGTGAAATATCCCAATCTCAGAGACTCAAGGGCCGAATGTTTTCTCTCATTTGCGGAAGCTAGTATGAGACCGGAAACAGTATGATAGATGGCTAAGCTAATAATAACCTCAACATGTATGAATTTTTACACGAATAGGGGGAACCTTACCTAGAATGCCTGGAGAAATAAGGAGGGGGGCAGGGAAGAGGGAAGGGATTAGGAAGGATATCAAGGAGACTAGAGGGAGTGAGTATGGGGGAATCAACTCTGAGGGAAACCTCCAACCTCCATGAGAAGTTCATTTAACACAGGGGTTTAATTATGGGAAACACAGATTCATGGGGTACCCAAGCGAGGAAACCATGGAATGGCATCAGCCTTGGCTTACTATGTGAATATACATTTGTTCTTCATTGTTTGATAATGAAACCCCCTTAACTGTAAGTCCATATTCAACAAATAAAAAAAAGAACATACCAACTGATTACAATTTTGCTTTAACTAAATTATATTGAAAAAAATCTTTACTTTTCTCTTTAAAAACTATTATTTAAAAATAAATATTCCATGGCTGGAGTGGTGGCTCCACAGTTGGAGCACTTGTCTGCCATGCATGAAGGCCCAGGTTTGACCTAGCTCCACGTAACAGCTAAGTGTTGGAGAAACAAAAGCCAGATGAAAAAATCAATAAAACTGATTCTCTTTTTCTCTCTCCCACTCTTTCTCTAAACCTCTTTAAAAAATAATTGTTCCATAATTTTTAATTTTCTGAAATATTTAAAATTTTAAGAATATATTTTAAAGATGATAAAAGTCATTTCATTATCTGAACAATGAGAAAAGTTTTGAAGGAACTAGGAAAATTAAAAGAGAGATAATTATGTAATGAGTTTGGGAAAATCCAATAGAGATAATATAGAAAAAAAAAGAGTAGATTAAATAATGGATGCAGATTCTTCAAAAGGTGAATTTCTTCATATGGAAATCTCAAATAGATTATAAAACCTCCACAAGTATTTTTTTTACCATTAGAGAGACTTTAATTAAGGACTAAGTGAGCTAATTTACTTATAATTTGAGAGAAGCTAGTAATGCTACAGAATTCTTTAATGCATCTCCAAAAATGATTGATAAAATTCTGCTGACAGACCATAGCAGAGATATTATAAAGCTAAGTCAGAAAAATTCCTTTGTCTGCATCAATGAATGGGATTTGACTAATGACAAATATATCCATGGAAGAGAAATGTAGCTTAGAGCAAATTGCCAAAAGCCATAAATTCTGTTAGTTTTTATTGTCTTTATTCTACAGAAGACAACTAAACTACAAAATCTTTTTAAAACAGTCAAACAGCACAGGTGGTTTTCAAAACTAGTCATATTATCTGTCTATATATCTGAGATCAAGCTCTTATTTGCAGTGTATACAATATGTATAATATTCAATTCTTTTTTTTTTTTAAGTATGGTACTAAAACTTGCTATGAACTTTAGAAGTTCCTTAGAGGAAGGAGCAGATCATGGCTAGGATGGCTGAGTGACCTCACTAATGTCACACAGTCTGTAGCAAGGCTCATATTTGGCCTGTGTTTGTCTATTGCCAATCAGAGGGTCTATTATTACATCAGATGCTAAATGTGTAAAATCTTTAATCTTGACATTATCTCTATAGAGTAGACGCTATTATCTTTATTTTAAAATGAACAAGAAGGAAATTAGGTATGGAATAACTTCCAGAAAGATCAGTAGTTAGTCATGGTACTGCCATGGTTTTCAGCCAGATGCATCTAGCTCTAAAGCTAGCATATTTTAAAAGATACAAAACCACATCCTGCTTGCATGAATGTCAGAGGTCCAGTTTTTAATCTTAGATTTTTCAATTTTCAAATTAGAACATATTTTTTTTTAAATTCACTGAGGGGAACAATGGAGAAGAGGAAGGGGTTAGTACAGAATTCTTCATGTAACCAAATAAAGTAAGACTTTTAAAAAGGGAAGAGCATGAAAATAGAAAAAAAATAACAAAAATTGCTACAGAGAGTCAGTGCCTTTTTTCTCTTCATGTATTATTGTTATAGAGGCAGACTAACCACTATTGCCATAGAGATGAGGAACTATTGCCATAGAAACAGTTGAAACAGGATTGTTTTTGGTGTTCACACAAGCTCGCAGTGACATCCTTCTAATTCAGTTGAAAAACAAAATCAAAAAGAAGGAACACAGTATGCCAATTCTAATTTCAAATCCTTATTGTATGGCACTGACCAACAGAGATCAAAAGAAATATGTCATAAAATGTAAACTTTATTTTCTGTAGGCTTTAGATTTATCTTTCTATTTGTTCTTGTAGGTGTGGATCTAGTAGATTCTGATGGAATTTATCTGAAACAAAACAATGTAGTCACCCTGAGAATTTTAATTCCAATACCTTTAACTACAAGAACTATAAGAAAATTCAAAGCCATTTCATTTCCCAAAAGGTTCTTGTCCTGAGTCCCATCTTGGAAAGTCTTTCCTTGGTTAAGTCCTTCTTCAGATCTCTTGAACAGATGCAAAACACTAACTTCCTTATGCAAAGCTACTATTGGTTGTTTCCTTAGGATAAAGAGATCACGAAAAACTTCTTGAAAGAAACTCAAGCTCTTCATAGAGAATAATGAAAACTCAAACCCAAAACATTTTGTGACTAGGTCTATGAGTCAATGCATGAGAAAATGAAGAATTCTCAGCTTGTATTATCAGAAGAAATTTTAAATTTTAAAGTTACAGTTTTTAAAAAGCTTCTGCACAGCTAAAGATTTAGTTGAGAGCATCAACAGAGAACCCACAGAATGGGAGAAAATTTTTGCCTGCTACACCTCAGACAGAGGGCTAATATCCAGAATTTATAGGGAACTAAAGAAATTAAAATCCAAACTCACAAAAAATCCAATCGATAAATGGGCTAAAGAACTTAAAAGAAACTTCCCTCCAGTCGAAGTTCAGAAAGCCCATAAATATATGAGAAAATGCTCTACATCATTAGCTATAAGAGAAATGCAAATCAAAACTTCAATGAGAT
>PVKS010043799.1:0-14679 GCA_004027875.1 Aplodontia rufa | reverse complement strand
CAGTATTGACCTTGTTGAAACTGCTTTTAAATTCCTTCCTTTATTTCCATCAATCTACCTGCGTGAGACCAGTTTTCTCCTGGGTTATTTAAAAACAAAGCATCAACACAATTTCTTTCTACATTACTTCGAAGATGATGATGTCATTAATAGTTCTAGGCAAGTTAACAAGTAAGAAGAGAACTGGTTTGTCACATTAAGATCTTTAAATGTGGGCTGGAGCGGTGGCTCAGAGGTTTCGGTGCTTGCCTGGCAAGCACGGGGACCCAGGTTCAAACCCCAGCACCACGTACACAGCTAAGTGTTGGAGCAACGAAGGACATGTGAAAAACTAAATAAAGTTGTTTCTCTCTTTCTCTGTCTCTTTCACTGTCCCTCTCTCTTAAAAAAAAAATCTTTAAATATGGGCTGAAGCAGTGGCTCAATGGTAGATCGCTTGTCTGGCTTGCCTGAGGACCTCAGGTTTGATCCCCAGCACCACGTACATAACTTAGTGGAGGAAAAACAAAAACCAGATGGAAAAAAAATTAACTCTCTCTTCTCCCTCTTAGAGAAAGATCTTTAAATGTGGTTAGACTGGGCGTTTGTGCTAGGTGTGCATACTGGCCTTCAATATGGAGAGTTGCCATTTCACTTCCTACCTTTTGTTTCATTATGACTGAGGAGCACAAAATGTTAGGGGTCCGATGTTACGCCACTGTATCAATCACCTTTATGCAAGCTGTCAAATAGACCTTATGTTTTGCTTTCATGATTTAATTTTCCTCAGCATATGTTTATTCTGATTATATTTGTTGAAATATAGTTTTATGTTTGCCAAATCTAACAAAAATGCTGTATTCGTATTTTGTATGTTTGGTGTTTTCTTTTGGTTTTTTGAAATTTTATCAAGACAGGGTCTTGCTGTGTTGCCCCACACAGCAACCCCTTAGATCTAACTAACCCCTTAGATCAAGTGATCCTCTTGTCTTAGCCTCCCAAGGAGCCGGGACTACAAGTGTGAGATACTGTGCCTGGCTTTCTGATTTTATTTTTCTAGTATTTTTAAAAATTCTATCTTTGTTTAAAAATTAGTCATTGATGATTTCTAGGTATATTTTTTTATTTTCTGCGGTGCTGGGGATTAAACCCAGGGTCTTAAAGATGCTGGCAAGTGCTCTACCACTGAGCCACACCCCCAGCCCCTGGGACTGTCCATTTTTTTAAAAGTTCCTTCACCACAGACATTTCACTCTCTTTTTTTTTTTTATATAAAGAGAGGAAGGCGGGGAATCTTTCTTTGCTCTGAGACTTTGAGACTTTGTTGCATATGTGGTGCTGGGGTTTGAACTCATGCATGCCAGGCAAGCGCTGTAACCACCAAGCCACCGCTCCAGCCCGGATACTTCACTCTTGACAGACATTGGGGAACTTTTTCTGCAAAGGGGCAGAGAGTAAATATTTCAGGCTTTGGGGTTACATGCCTCTGCTGTTTTGTGAAACGAGCCATAGACAATGTGTGAGTGAGCATAGTTGTGTCCCAATGAAACTTTACTTTTGGGCACTGAAATGTGACTTTCCTACAATTTTCTTATCAGGAAATACATTTTTTCTTTTGATTTTTTTTCCAACTATGAAAACCATTCTTAGTTTTGGGGCTATAGCTTGCTGACCCTAATGTGGACCGTGAGGGATGGACAGACCCTGCCCAGGTACCAATAAGCTCATTTGGGCACAGGTGCCTCATTGTGGGGTATTTTGCCCTCATGAGACCCCATCTGTGAGTGTCTGCTGTGTGCCGAAAATGCCAGGCTGTCTCGGGCTTCCCTGTGGCTGGGTCACATGGACTCAGACTGGTCAGCATGCTCAAGTGATCTGTTTAAGCATCTCTGAGGAAGCCACTGGCTGCAGGCTCATAGGTCGTGAAGACGGACACAGCAAGGGGGCTGTGTGCACCCAGGCAAGTCCCCAGTGCCCTGTTCCCAGCAGCAGCTGGGAACCTGATGCACACAGGTGACACCAGGCTGTCTTCTCATAGGATCTTTTAGTGGACGGCTATTGACCCCTTCAGAACAGTGTCTGCCCTGCCACTTTTTAAACTCCCTGTGTCTAGGAGCCTGGAGATCAAGGCCATAGATCAGGGCCACATGTAGAACTTGCCACACACTGGACCTCTGGCCAGAGTGTCACCTGCTCTCCAGCCCTGCTGTCCTGCCAGGCCCCATGGTGTGCTCTCCTCTCCAGGCTCTTCATCCTCACCTGGGAACAGCAGTGATGGTGGCAGCAGTGGCCGGAGTGGGGTCTTCCAGGCCATGTGGGCCTCTTTGTGAGTACTGATGGGAGGGGACCCGGGGCTCTGAGAGGGGATTGGAACTGGGTCTGATTTGTGTGAGCAAAGAAGCAGTGACCAGGCCTGGGGAGGGGCGGAGGGAGCATGTGGAGGGCGGGTTTTGCGGCGGAGGAAGTCCAGGCCTCCAGCTGAATCTGGGGGACTCAGCCCTGCCCAGGCCTCTGTGGAGGAGCTTGCTGGCCCCTGTGCCCAGCTCCCCTTTTGGTGAGCATGGGGAGGGGTAGGGATGAGAAGCGGGGGGCTGGTGTGGCCTCACATTGCCTCCTGCAGGGCATGGCTTTGCCTCTCCAGAGAAACTCAAGCTGAGGCAGGTGGCAAGCCAGGGACTCCTGGAGGTCTGACCCCGAGCCCCACCTCCAGGGTAGTCAGAGACCTCATGCCCAGGCTCCTGTGGGTCAGCTGTGCTTCCTCCCTGGACAGCTTGGAGGTGCTGGGGGTGATGAGCGATGAGCAGGGGAAGGGGTGGGAGGTGCAACTCTAGGAAGGAAGTGTTGGGAGGGTCCTCAGAGGGACCAGCAGGAGGGGACACATCCCTAGGGTAGGGGACAAAGCAGCCTAGGAACCTGGACCAGGCCTCCTCTCTGTGTCCTCAACTCCCACTACCTGGACGCTAGAGTTGAAAACTAAGCAGACAGACTCCAGAACCTCCCTATCTTCCTTCCTTCCTTCCTTCCTTCCTTCCTTCCTTCCTTCAATCATTCCTTCCTTCCTTTCTTTCATACTGGCAATTCAACCCAGAGGTTGGTTTTTTTTTTGTTTTGTTTTGTTTTTGTTTTTTTAAAACCACTGAGGCACATCCTCAGCCCTTTTTATTTTTGATTTTGAGACAAGGTCTCACTAAGTTGCTTAGGGCCTCACTAATTTGCTGAGGCTGGCCTTGAACTTGAGATCCTCCTGCCTCAGTCTCCCTATAATCTCTAGGATTATAGGCATGCACCACCACACCTAGCTAATTTGTTTCTTAATAGATGGGGTGCTGAGGCCCAGAAAGGGTCAGTGACCTGCTCTAAGTGGCCGGTGAGTTGGTGTTGTCAGCAGAATAGATGTCCTGACTTCCCCTTGGAACCTCTGGGTTATTGTCTGGCTGCAGTCTGACTCAGACAGGACAGGAAACCAGGCATGTGGCAGAGGTCCGGGAGTGCGGGGGGCTGGGGTTTCCTCACTCCCTCTCTGAACTGGGCTTCCGCTTCCTGCACCTCATTACTCACCCTGGTGGGGAGGGCCCTGGCTGGCACAGAGGCCTGTCACCCAGTGCAAGGGTGTCACCATCTGTTTCCTCAAACTGATTTTTCCTGCTCTGGGCACTGCTTGGGGCTCCTTCCTGCTCCCAAAGTGCCTCTTGCCGCACACTACTCCAGGGTAGGGTGTCCGCTGCCTGCTCTGTGTTGTTTTCTGCTGTTTCACAGGGTCCTCAGTCTCCTGGGGCAGGGAGCTCTCAAATTGTGAGGTCTGCCTCTCTTTCTTACTCTGCCCTGCCCCTGCATGAATGGGGTGAGCACCCCCCACCCCATAGACCTGGGTCCTCTGGCATCCCAGAGGAGGACTCTGCTAGAACCATCTAGAATCTCCCTTTCCTCCTGCATCTGGGACCTGGAGCTGGAGGGAGGGGGATGAGGGCTTAGGCTCAAACTCCCACCTTGGTTAGGGCTGGCCCTCTGGAGGAGGGCTCATGACAGCCCCTGTCTCAAGTTGAGTTTTTGCAGGAGGAGCTGGGGCAGGTTGCTGGGATGGGACTCTGGGCTCCTTCAGAAGCATCCTCAAGACATCTCTACACAGTACTATGCAGCAGTTAAAAGAAGAGTGAAGCGCAGCTCGTATTTGAAGCTGGCTCAATCTCCAAACATCTTAACTCTTATTTGTCTTTTTAAATTTTTTACCATCTTACTAACGATTGCTGTAGAATAGTGTGTATCGTGTAATCTCACTCATTTAGGTAAAATGAGCTTGAAGCTGTTTATTTGTGCACATAAATCCTTTTCTGTAGAAACACATGAATCGTCTGGAAAACTACACATGAAACTAATAACACGTTCAGGGAAAGGACTTTGATTAGTGTCGGGGAAAGAGTAGTGAAGGAACTTGAACTCTTTATCTGAATACTACTGCTGTGTTTATTTTCCCAGCTTTATTAAAGCTTAATTGAGGGTAAAATACATATCATAAAAATTGTCTATGTTTGCATGTTTTGATACGTTGCAAAATGGTTACATGAAGCTAATTAAGCTACCCACCAGTGTGTACTCATCCTTCTTGTGTTGTGAGAGTATAAGGATCTGCTCTCTTCCTGACTTGTGAGTATATAACGCATTACTAACTGCAGTAACCCTGCCTTGCCCTCGATCCCTCACCAAAACTTTGCCCTGTATAACCAATGTCTGCAGTGTTTGCTTTTAATAAAAGTTGACAGAGGATGGGGAGGTGGCTCAGTGGTAGAGCACTTCCCTGGCATGCACGAGGACCCTGGTTCAAACCCCAGCACCCCATACACAACTAGGTGTCGGAAAAACAAAAACCAGACGAAAAAAATAAAAATAAAATTCTTTCCTCCCAGTCTCTTTTTTTAAAAGTCTATCTACATATAATCACAAGTTGCTTGTGTAAATAAATATAATTTTAAAATGTTATATTAAGAAGTGTTTTGAATGGCTAGGGAAGTAGCATGGGGAAAACAGCAAGGCAGCTGAGGCCAGCACTGGAGAGTGTGCGGGCGGCAGCCCCAGGTAGGACATGGAGTGCAGCCTCCTGTGCCCTCTGACCAATAAGTGCACATCGCTTAGAGGAGGAAGGGGAGGGGAGGATTTAATTCAACTTGGCCCCAGAGCCAGCCATGGTCAGCTGTTAGTGACCGGGAGGAGAGCTGCTAAGGGGGCAGCCTGCTGAGTGTGGACACAATCTACTCCCTGGGGCTGTGGATGGGTCTGCAGAAATGGTCCAGAGTGGAACAGAAAGAGCATCACTGGATTCCGCCCCGCCCCTGGGAAATCTCCCCCAGCCCCGTGCAGGGCCTCTGACCTGAGCCTGGGTGCATCCAGCAGCCTTTAGCTGCAGCCTGTGCTTTCCAGGTACCCTGAGGAGGAGGGGGTGCCTATCATTCCTCTTCTGGCTGCCTCCAGGTTCTCATCTGGGGGACTCCAGGGCAGGCTATGCCAGGGTGGCCAGAGCCAAGTCATCTCAAGCCAGTTCATCCGGGTCAAGAGGGCCAGAGTCATGAGAGCGCAGCTGCGTACCGGTCACCTTCACCTCCTTCACCTGCAAAACAGCATTGAGGGACAGCCTCTGTCCTGGACAGGTATTGTGAGGGCTGTTTGACATATTGTTTGTAAACACTTGGTGCTTAATTAATATTAAAATTAAAAGAATTCTGGTGTTCACTTTAAGAATTTTTGCACTGTACTGATCTCTTAAAAGATTTTTTTTTCCTTTCTGCAGTACTGGGGATGGAACTCCTACCCTCGAGTATGCTATGAGAGGCGAGCACCGTACCATCGAGCTACATCCCTAGCCCTTAAAGGATCTTCTCATTGGCCACCTCCCAAGGGACTGGAGGTCCCTCAGGAGCACAAGGTGGGACAGGGCAGTGACTGAGAGGAACTAGCTACTCGTGCCCATGTGGTGGGGGGACATGTGAGCATTCAGGGCCACTGTTCCTGCTCTCCCATATGCTTATCTACTTCCTTCCCCCAGCCCTACTGGGGTGTGTGTGTGTGTGTGTGTGTGTGTGTGTGTGTGTATTGTACCATTTTTATTTATTTTATTCCTTTCTCCTCCCCATTTTCCTAGAGAAACAAAGGTCTAGAAATAAGAAAACAAATAGCAACAAAATAAAATCATCTTTAGTCCTTAAAGGGTCCCAACATTTTAGAAGTAAAAGCTGAGTAGCAAGGGGGCAGCTCTCGCATTTCCTTGGAGCTGATCCACAGAGTCTCTAGTGGCCTCTTACTTACATACGCACCTGAGTCTTCTTTCTTTTTGTGGTGTTGGGGATTGAATCTAGGGCCTCACACATGCTAAGCACCTGCTCTACCACTGAGCCACATTGCCAGCCACACCCTGAATTTTGGACTTCAAGGCATCTAAGTCATAAACTTGGGCTGCAAATAACTTGAACTCTTTTTTTTTTTTTGAGAGAGAGAGGGACAGTGAGGGACAGTGAGAGAGATAGAGAAAGAGAGAATCAACTTTATTTAGTTTTTTATGTGGCCTTCGTTACTCCGAGACTTTGTTGTGTACGTGGTGCTAGGGTTTGAACTCGGGTACTCGGGCATACAAGGCAAGCGCTGTAACAGCTGAGCCACCGCTCCAGCCCCAATAACTTGAACTCTTGAGACACATGTCCTATTTCCCACTCTGCCTCTTTGGGGGACTGAATTTTTTTTTAAAATTACCAGCTTCTAAGGGCTGGAGTGGTGGCTCAGCGGTTGGAGCGCTTGCCTGGCATGTGCAAGGATCTAGGTTCGAACCTCAGCACCGCATACACAACTAAATGTCAGAGGAACAAAGGCCAGAAGAAAAAATAGATAAAATTAATTCTCTCTTAAAAAAAAAGAAAGAATGAAAAAAGAAAATTACCAGCTTCTGAAAGCCTCAGTTTTCTTTATTTTTTCTTTTATTTTTTTTAAAAGAGGGACAGTGAGAGAGAGTGAGAGAGAGAGAGAGAGAAAGAAAGAGAGAATCACCTTTATTTAGTTTTTCATGTGGCTTTCATTGCTCCGACACTTCGTTGTGTACGTTGTGCTGGGGTTTGAACATGTGTCCTTGCACATACCAGGCAAGCACTGTAACTGATGAGCCACCGCTCCAGCCCCAGTTTTCTACTTCCTTAAATGGATATCCCTGGATTCCTAACATGAATGTTCTGGGAATGAATGAGTGAATCTTTCAGAACATTTACAGAATTCCTTCTGATGGTAACGGACATTGTTAGTAATCAGTCTTTACATCACACTTGCTTAACTTTTAATTTTACTTTACTTATTGAGTTAGCTTACTGTTGCTGTGACAAACTACCTGAAAAGAACAAGTTTAAGGAGGAAAGATTTACGACGGCTCATGGTTTCAGAGGTCCTAGTCCACGGTTGGCTGGCTCCATCACTAGGGGCTTGTGGTGAAGCTCAGTGTCATGGCTGAGAGGCGGGTGCTAGAGGAAACCCAGTTAGCTCATAGTGACTGGAAAGGAGAGGGAGAATGAGCAATCGTTCAGGAGTGCCATGGACTAGAGTCCCCAAGGCAACGTTCCCAAAGACCCACTCCTTTCAACTAGGTCCCTCCTCCTACAGTTCCCATCACCTCCTAAGAGTCCATTCAGCTGTGAATGCATCAATGGGTTAATCACTGATGAGGTCAGAGCCCCACCTCTAGACATCATGGCACTGGGGACAAAGCCTTCAACACAAGAGCCTTTGGGGGACTTTCCAGATCCAAACCATAACATGCATGTGGACATGAAATAGCAACACGGAAGTTCTAAAAGAAAATCTAAAATCTATGTGTTGTTGTTTTTTTCTTTGTTTTGGTGGAACAGAATTTACTTTTGTTTTTGGTGCTGGAGATCGAATCCAGGGCTTCCAGCAAGCTACATGTGTGCTCTACCACTAAGCTACATCCCTGTTTCCGGAGCTCTCCATTCATGATCTCAGTGCCAGCATCTACACAGGGAAGAAAAGTAGGTCGCACTCTATACAAATTAAAAATTGGGCATTATCAAAAATATGATATATGAAATTTGAAAGCAAATCACAATTGTGTCTACTTTAATAGATTAAAGTTTGGTTAACTTCATGTAAAAATAAGTCTTTTCTTTTTTCTTTCTTTTTTAAAAAGAGAAAGAGAGAATCAATTTTACTTAGTTCTTCATCTGGCCTTTGTTTCTCTGCTACTTATTTGTGTATGTAGTGCTGGGGTTGGAACCTGGGTCCTCATGCATGCCATGCAAGCTCTCCAACCTCTGAGCCACTGCTCCAGTCCTGTCTTTTCAGTAATAAAATAAAATGAGTATTCAATATAAAAAGGGGTTAAACCTAGAGCAGGCAATTATCCCCTGAAGAAAAATAAGTAAATGATGCTAACTAAATATACTAAAAATGCATATTTAAAATAAATGCAAAACTACTCTTTTCATCAGACTAACAAAAGTTAATATAAGTGATGATATCCAAGGTAGGGTAAGTTTTAAGGAAAAAGCAATTGCATATACTGCTGGATAAAAATAATTGATAACACTTTCCAGAAAATGGGAGATGAATCAAAATGCATTTTTAAAAAGCCCTCTATGGGGGCTGGAGTGGTGGTTTGGTGGTTATGGCACTTTTCTGGCATGTGCAAGTACACAGGTTCAAACC
The DNA here is from genome assembly GCA_004027875.1 of Aplodontia rufa. NCBI lineage: Eukaryota > Metazoa > Chordata > Mammalia > Rodentia > Aplodontiidae > Aplodontia > Aplodontia rufa. The sequence goes on along the minus strand of PVKS010043799.1, from coordinate 6,012 downwards.
CCAGTACCATGTACACAACAAAGTGTTGGAGCAACAGAGGCCACATGAAAAACTAAAAAAAAAATTGATCTCTTTTTCTCTCTCCCTCTCTCTCACTGTCCCTCTTTCTTAAAAAAAAAAAAAAAAAAAAAAGAAAAGAAAAAGCCCTCTGTGAGTTGGCTCAGCATTTGTGGTGTCTGGATTTTACAAAGTTGCATGCAAACACCTGCTCCTCTGGTTGTCATGGAAAGGGAAGAAAGTGCTGGAGAGTTGAGCACTGGCCCTTAAACGGTTCTGCTGGAAGTGAGGCATGTCACTCCTGCTCTTGCTTCACTAGCATGCAGATCAGATTGTTGAGGAGTTGGAAAGCACTGTCCTTTGGTTTTCCAGGGGCAAAGGGGAGCCAAAGACCAATGAGCATAGCGATCCCTACCATATTTCTCTAGAAAAAAAAGTCCTATAAGCTCAGGACTGGAAAGAAGAGGTTATTTATAAAGGAGTAACAAATATCATGGCTTCAGAACTTTCTTCTGAACCAAATGTCAGGACAACACATCAATTCCATAAGGAGTCAGGGATGCATTGCCATCTAGGTTGTATCTTACTAAGTCATCCTCAGCATGGGTCACACATTAGAGACTAATATTTTTTCTTGCAAAATTTTTTTTAAAAAAATATTTACTTCAATTCACTAATAGTTAAAAATTGTAAGGGGAAGAAAACAAAGCAAAACAAAACAATTTAAAAAGACCAACTGGGGATGTAGTTCAGCGGTAGAACACTTGCTAGCCTGGACCAGGTTCTGGGTTTACTCCCCAGCAACACACACACACACACACACACACACACACACACACACAGATAATTCAAAATGAGGCCTTTACCCACCAAAGGCATAGCAACACATAATCTAGGGGAACCATAGACATGTAGCTGGGGAAGAGGGGAGGGGAGAAGCAGGGGAATGGAAGAGGGAGGGGATCTAGGGAGACAATCAACAACGTAGCATACTCTTTACCCTCCCCCTGAAGTCAAATAATACTTATGCAATCATTTAATTCTGGAAACTCATACACACACACACACACACACACACACACACACATGTATGTATATATGTATATATTTATATCTCTTAGAGGGGTATAAGGAAGAATTAAGAGATTGGGGTATGGGCAATGTGGGGATAATTATTGTTTAGGATCAAATACTATCATATTGTTATTTAATATGCATTTATGATTGTACAACTCAAGTCCTTAATAAAAGAAATTTCAAAAACGAGATCTTTACAAAATCACATTTTCTAATAGCCTATTGTTTGTGAATACATATGCAATTAATTTTTGCATATGGGTCATAGCTAGCCAAATTAATAATCTTTAATAATTTTTCACTCATGATTTGTATATATTTTATTGTAGCAAAGTAATAAATGTATATCAATGGAATTCATGTAAGTAAATTTAAAACATGCATAGAATGCTAAATATTTTGCAAGAGTGTATTTATACCTAAGTGTGTGTATATCTAAAATATATAACATGGTAAGAACCAAGAATGTGCATGTGGAAAGGTGAAAAAATTTAAATAAAATTAAATGAATAGGCTGTTGGCAAATTATTTATTAAAGGACACACTCACACATATATATTTCAGGAATGACAAACTAGTACAAGGTATAAATAGGAAATTCATTAGAAAACATGAATTAATATAATTATAAAAAATAAAAATCATGATTAGAAGTGTCTGAGATTCATTTAGCAAAGGGACGACTTACAAGATATTGTGGGGAGCTGGATTGTCCCCCGGGAGCTGATCAGGAGAAAGGTGAGTGCCGACGGCTGGAAACCGGGTTCCTCTCATCCGGGGACCCCTTCCCTCCCAGCCAGGGAAATGAGTCAACCACACGCTGCTGATGGCAGCTCAGAATCCGTTTATTACTAAGGCATACGGGTTTTTATAGAGGAGGAGGGGAGACAGCCAAGGAATCAATAATCCTTCTAAGGGAGTTGCCAGGTGTTATGTAGATTTCAGTACAGACAAAAGTTAGGAACATTCTGTAGTCGATACATTCTGACCCACCCTGTTTGACCTTTTGTATAACAAAGCACAACCTAGCAGCCCCTCCTGAAGGAATTTACACAAATAGTCATAAGATCGCTCCAGGGCAGCTGATGAAACGGAATGAAGGTCAGACCGAAGGTCAGACACCAACAATTCCCCCTTTTTATTTTATTTGAAAGTGTCCAGGATCTGTCTTAGGTTGTGGAATGTGATAACCCTCTTTACCCGTAATGGGGATGGGCAACAGCATGGTTGCTTCCCTGGCTTAGGTCAGCAAGGCATCCATTCCATCTTACCCATCATTGATTCAAGGACTTATGTTTCCATTAACACATGAAACCATACTTGGGGGGGGTCTTGTCCTTGCTGCTGTGCCAGCAGGATATTGTATGATTTTTAGTCTGTTGCTGCTGCCATCAGCTGTAAGAGCGATAAATGAGGAAAATTATATCTGAACTTAACACTCCAATCCAGGCGGCAATGCCAGATCAACTTTTTAAGGGCTTTTGACATCCTGGTAGCAAACCAAATAAAGACATGGGTGGAACTCGGCTCTCAATTAGAGCCTTAATTTCTCTAATTAACAAAGTGGTTACATTCCTAAACTTGTTGTTCCAAAGGCCTCTCACCATCTCACTTAGTTGAGATATAGATGTAGACAAATTGTGCATAGTATAAGAAACAGGTGTTACACAAATATCTTTGAACAGTGGGGAACAAGACATGTGAAATATCATACAGCAATTAACAGCATTATGCCCGCTTGCAAATGTTCATTAATTAGCTATTGAGTCCTTAGGGCAGTAGCAGTTTGTTCAGCCAATTTATTTACCACTGTCCCTGTGGCCACTGAATGGTGCATAGTCAGTCCCTCAGCAACAGCAGCAGCAGCTGCAGCCACAGTGGCTATCACAATAGCCGCTGCAAATCCAAAGTCCCTTCAGGTTTGATAGAGCTGAACGTTCTGGGCATTCACCTTTACTTTCTCTGGAACAGGAATTGTTGCGGGGACACGGAGGAGGGAGGAGTCAGGAAATCCCTTCTAATAGGAACAAAGCTCAATAGGACTCCGTGTCATTTTGATGTCCCATCAGAAGCAGAAAGCCGACACACAAGTTGTTCCGGAATATTTTGGGGACCATCATTTTTCTGTGGAAAAACAAATACTACCTTGACCCCAGATTAAGACCGGGTGGGGTCCATGCCTTTGGTTATCAATGGGATCCTTTTACATGACTTGTGCATACGGTTGGCCACTAGGATGCCAATGGCGTTTGGCTGCGGGTATTATTGTTAGCATCCAAAGTTAAAAAATTTTAAGAATAAAGATATGATTAAGTAGGTCTCATGGGGCAATATACTCCCCCTTTTTAAGTAGATAATTTTTGATGGTGAGATGTGCATGATCCATAATGCCTTGACCCCTTTTTAAAATCCGTATTTTGATATAATCCTTATGAAATTTTTAATGTTTTTATAATCATTTTAAATCTTTTGTATTTTTTACATATAGAATTACACCTGTTAGAATTTTAGTTCTTAACAACCTTGCTTTCTTTTAGTGAAGACCCATATTAAAGCAATCTTAAATTATCTTTTTAGTTTTTAATCTATAAAAGCACATTTAAATAAACCCAAATGTATGTTACCTTATAGAACTTGTAAGAACACATTTAATAGACTCAAATGTCATCTTATAGAAACTAAATCAAGATATTGTTAACTTAGGTTATCCATGAAACCTCAGGATATTATAAAAATTTAAACCATCTTTTTCCATTGAAGAAAAATCCTAGAAGTACTGAATGAAACACTCTAAACATTTACAGAACATTGAATTGGTTGACCACCTCCAAATAAAGAGAAAACTTCTTAGGATTTAACTTGGAGCAGTTGGCTTTTTCCTTAGGCCTTTAGCTGCTTGAATTTAAAAGTAGCATTTTTTTTCTTTTTCTCAAACCGCTTTAAGCGTTAGCTCATGTAATTTGCATTGTAAAAGATGGCTATCAAGCAGATAATTAGTTGGTATCTCCTTCCCTTTTTGCAAAGGAACTAAGCTGCAAAACGATAGAATGAGGCTTTTTTAGGGCATTTCTGGGTTATGCAGGCTGGTGGTGAACCTGGCATAACATGAGAATGAAGCTCCTGTCTGAATTAGTGGACGTCCTTTAAAATTAAGAGAAGGGAGGCTTGCAACCTTTCATCCATCGCTCTCGCCCCCAGGCTCCCATGGATACCATGGGGCGGGACGGCTGCCCCGAGGGTTAGAGGCTGATGTGGTATGAAGTGAGGGCAGGAGAGAATGTGACCCACCTTTAGCAGGCCACAGGGCCGAGCCAAAAAGAGAAAATGCCCCGAGGCGGGGGAGATCCCCAGATTGGATTTGAGTTTTCCTAAGGAGCTGCTCAATTTTGTCCTGCCTGTCCCAATCAAATAAGTTACTTTCAGGTAGCCAGAGGGCCACCATAATCAGAGAAATAAGGGCTCCTGCAGCAAGGAGAGGCCCAAACACTGGGGTCCAAAAGTGTTCCCCTAATATGGGGAACTGGGGGAAGAGAGAAGGAGCCCAAGAATGCTGAGGTAATTAAAAGAAAGTGAGCCCTAAGGCTAGGGCGTTGGGCTTATGTCCTTGAATTAAAAAGGAGAGAGCGTGGGGCCCTTGGACCAGGGCTGGGGCTTTCGCAGCCATATAGGGAGAAATTAAAAGCAAGGAAGCTGGGGCCCTAAAACCAGGGCACTGGGGGGCAACTCACCGGAGCCAGAAGTTCTTTCAATGTCTTCCTGGTGGGCAATGTCCTGACGGCGGGAGTGAGAGATTCCTCACGCGGGGCACCATCTGTGGAGAGCTGGATTGTCCCCCAAGAGCCGATCAGGAGGGTGAGTGCCGATGGCTGGAACCTGGGTCCCCCATCGTCCGGGGACCCCCTTCCCTCCCAGCCAGGGAAACGAGTCAACCACACGCAGCTGATGGCAGCTCATAATCCGTTTATTACTAAGGCACACGGGTTTTTATAGAGGAGGAGGGGAGACATCCAAGGACTCAATAATCCTTCTAAGGGAGTTGCCAGGTGTTATGTAGATTTCAGTACAGACAAAAGTTAGGAACATTCTGTAGTCGATACATTCTGACCCACCCTGTTTGACCTTTTGTATAACAAAGCACGATCTAACAGCCTCTCCTGAAGGAATTTATACAAATAGTAACAAGATTGCTCCAGGGCAGCTGATGAAATGGAGAGGAGGTCAGACCGAAGGTCAGACCCTAAGAAGTTTGAAAATCCTGTCCCTGTGACTTCAGAAGCCCAGCAGGCTGCTTCTGATATTGCCACCACTTTAACATTCAAGACAGAGGTTTAAAAGCAAGCAAGCAAGCAAGCAGAGAGGCTTTATCTCTTCCACTCTGGCATTTCCACACTCAAAGTTTGTTGGTTCAGCACATAGATACCCTTCGAGAATCTTTCCCACAGAAAGTAAATTCACTTTTAATGAGCAATGGCAGAGATTCAAAGGTGGCTCCAATCAAATTCTGTGCCTGTTCAACCCTCCACTTCTTGGTCCATTTAAGTAAAAAGTAGGATGGCCATGTAATCAAGATTAAAAAAAAGAAAAGATAACAGGCACAGCCAGGCTCAGCATTCCCTAGCCCTTCCACTTGAGGACCCAATAGGGATGGAGGCAAGGTGGGTTTGCAAAATAAAGGGACTAGATACATCACAGGCACAATGGTAGCAGAAGTTGCAATAGAATTATCATTAGTACTATTGGGTTCAACCACAATAAAGGAGATTCTGTGGAATCTGGTGGAGATATCACCATATTTTCAGGGTGCAGTTACTTAGCAGAGATAGAAAACACCTCGAGAAATAGAAAATTTAAATGTCTTAATTTCTTCAGTTGCACAGCTTGAGAGATCCCTGTTTTGCTGAAAGTCATCATGCCTTAACCCCACCCCCAAATCTTACA
>PVKS010043798.1:0-14681 GCA_004027875.1 Aplodontia rufa | reverse complement strand
CCACTCCAGAAAGCAGTGTGGAGACTCCTCAAAAAGCTAGGGCTGGAACCACTTTATGACCCAGCTATTCCACTCCTGGTTATTTTCTCAATGAGCTAGAATAGGCATAATTCAGAGATACAGCTTCATCAATGTTTATAGCAGCATCAATGTTTATAGCTAAACTATGGAACCTACTCAGATGCCCCTCACTGGACGAGTGGATTCAAAAACTGTGGTACATATATACAATGGAATTCTACTCTGGTATTAGAGAGAATGATATGGCATTTGCAGCCAAATGGATGGAGATGGGAAAATTATGCTGAGTGAAATATCCCAAACTCAGAGACTCAAGGGCTGAATGTTTTCTCTCATATGTAGAAGCTAGAACACAATCAGAAACAGACTGAATGTTGGCTAAGCTAATAATAACCTCAACATGGGTGAATTTTTACATGAGCAGGAGGAACCAAGCCTATGATGCTGGGGGATGAAGGGAGGAGGGCTTGGAGATGGGGGTGGGATAAGGAGGGATATGAAGGCAGGTGGAGGGAGGGAGTAGGGGGTTATCAACCCAGTGGGGAACCTTCAAATTCCATGAGAAGCCCAACTAACATGGGGTTAACATAGGGGAAATATGGATTTGGAGAGAACTCAAAGGGGAAAGATCATGAACTGGCATCAGCCTTGGCTTGCTTTGTCAATATTCAAGTGTTCATGAATGTGTGGCAATGATTCCCTCCAATATGTAAGACTATGTTGAACAACAACAACAACAAAAAACAAAAACAAAAAATAAGCAAACAAAAAAAACCCACCAATGTCCCCAAAACTTGGAAACTTTGAAAACTATGGAAGATAAGTGAATTACTCTTGAAAAGAGATGATGTTAAATATAAGTAATCCATAAATTAAAAAAAAAGTGTTCCATTCTTCTTTAAGAAGGGAAGAATTATATGACACAACAAGAGATTAAGGTTTTCCTCCAAAATCTCTCATAGATGCACCTATCTATAAAATCACGACCAAGCCAAAATATCAAGTATTTCTCTCTTAATTCTGGAATGAATTTTATCATTGACCCTTTTTACATTTGAAAATCATATATAAGCTGGCAAATGTAACCATCATACATGTGTGTGTGTGTGTGTGTGTGTGTGTGTTACTGAGGATGCATTCCAGGTTTACTCTAACAGTGAGTTACATCTCCTGCCCTTTTTATTTTTGTTTTGAGACAAGGTCTTGCTAAGTTGCCAAGACTGACCTTGGACTCTTGATCCTCCTTCCTCAGCCTCCTGAGTATCTAGGATTACAGGTGTGTGCCACTACACCTAGCTTCTAAACCATCATACATATTAAAATGATGTATAAATTTCTATTTTTGTACATAGGGAGATACTATTGATGGAATTAAAGAGATTTACATTTAAGTATCAGGCATTCTTCATGACTCCACATGATTTAAATAATTTATAATTATAGAAATTTTAACAGCAAAGATGTTTTACACAAATTTATGAGACTAGATTCAGCTTGCCCAATGAGAATAACAAAACACCTAATAATCCAAAGTAAGAAAAAAAGTTGAGGTTTAAATGAACTGGAAAACACTTGAATTAAATCAGCATATATCTCTTAGCAATCTAATGAAAATACATTACAGGTCGTTTTTAATTCAATCAAGCAATCCAAAATTACTTAAAAATTCAGCTAAGCAATAAATTTATTCAATATTACTTGGACTTTTTATGTATTGAATGACTGTGGTCTGTATTTTTAATTGTTTGGAATTACCAAAGATGACCTTCCTAGATATACTAGAGGATTGACTACAAAATTGTGCTCTTTAATAAAAAAAATTCCCTGTTTCTCTTGAAATAAACTCTAGAGTCTTAATATGCACATGTAATAGATTCTCACCGGTTTCTTCCAGGACAGGTCATTAGAAAGCCACCTTTCTGATGGAGTGCTACTTCCACCTCCTTCATTTTCACATATGCATACATATATACAGTTCCATTAGCACCTGAATAAGACAGTGATCTATCTGATGTTTATATTCTCCCTTGGAAACTCCATGGTAGTAACGCATTTGAAACTATGTAATCCCATGGAAGGGCTAACTTTGACCAACTCTTCAGAGAATACACTTAACAAGCATTTGTAGTTTTGCAATGAAAAAGTTGGGTAGATCTGTGAAATTTCAGTCAAATTTTAGCAAATTGTGAGGAATATTTACTAAATGTCAGTTATTCAGCATGTCTCAGAAGTGTGGTTGCCCTCATCAGAATTTTCAGACAGGTAATGAATGGTTATTTTGTCCTAGACAACAAAGATTTTTAGGCTTCCACCAAGTATTACACAAAGTAACTGGTAAAGTCTTTTGAAGTCTAAGATTTTGTATCATGATATTTAGTCCTGACTTATGTAGAAAAATAAATTCTAGCAACAATTTTCATCTCATTGTGATTATTTTGGAGATGGAAACCACATTTTAAGGTATTTTTTTCTATATTACCTACTAAACCTTCACCCTACTAATACCAACACTTATACTGATTGATAATTGTAGAAGATCAATTAGCAAGCTACTAATATTCTCCTTTTCCTCTAGGTGAAAGTACAGAGTTAAAATTGAAGCACAAGCTGCCAGGAAATTAAATGCCCTCTAGTTTTTGCATAAAGAAGTCTTGGCCTCTTGGCCTCTACCCAAATTTACAAAGTCTCTGGAGCTTTCCTCTACTCCCTCCCAATTTCCATATCTTAAATTGGCCTAAGTGAAGAACCTTCTGCTTAAAAGACCTGAGGGAAAACAGGAGTTCTACATATAGAAAATAATGTTTAACATCTCCTCGGCCCCACTAGAGGCAGAACTGCCTAGAGCAGCAATGAAGTGATATTTGAAGGCTCATAAAATGAAGAATTCAAATGAAAGCAAGGTCAATTACTAAGTCTGCTTCATCAGGCAGCTCTGTCTTGGGACTTTTTCTGAGATTTCTGTACAGCTCCTTGTGTTGTTTTGTTTTCAGTGAGAAATGTTCCAACTCAGTAAGTGGCTGGCACTAAATTCAGAGAAACTGTAGACAGGAACTCTCTGGCAGTAAGGCCAAGGTAGGTATAGCACACAAGACACAAGGTTTGCTATTGAGCACATCTGTGCTAAGCGCTTTAATGAATGAACATTTGACAAACAATCACAGGGCCTTCATTCATTTCAGAGCCAGCACATATGAATATCACTCAAAAAATCAACACACACTATGTTTTCATCCAGTACAAGGAGTAGCAAATTCGCCATGTGCCTAGTGAAAAAGAAATCTTTCATCAGCCTTGCTAGGGGCTGTGTATTTAAGAACAGTCATTTTCCTTTGGCTCTAATTCATCCTGACAGCTTAAACGTGTGGTCAGATCTGAAAAGTCTGAATCAGGTGAAGTGATTTCCTTTTCAATGGAAGGGAGGAGAAGGAAAGAGCCATTTGTCCCATCACTAGAATGTATGAATTGGCACTAGCAAGAAGTAAAACAGATGGACCATATGTGTGACTCCTATTAAAAATATTTATGTAATTCTATGTTGGGGGAAGAAAAGTCACATATCAGTGAGAAAATAGTAATATTGGGAACTCTCTTTACTGAAAGCTTTCAAGTAAAATATGGCTCAAGTTTACAGAAAATTCATAATGACATTTGTAATGAAAAGTTCATTCATAATACACATTAGCACTTTGAGAAGCTATCTACTACATTTGCAATTACTCAATAAATTGTCATCGAAAACATTCAAATTCAAACGCGATAATTTTCTCATTATTAATAGAAGAAGGAAATCTTTTACTTGCAAGTCACTACATATTGGTGAAGTTTTAACCCACTGAAGCCCTGCTTTCAATTGCAAAATGGAGAAAGCAAATTTAAATACTTCATAAGGTATCCAAGGTTTGAGTATATTTTTGAAAACAGCCTCTAAATCTCTTGGCAGAATATATGACAGATAATGAGGGGGAATAAAACTGCTGAAAATGCACCAGAAAGAGCTAGGGGAAAGAAAATAGAATCCTAATACAGGGCCTATCCAATCACACAACCATTAGTCAATAGTATCTCAAAAGCAGAACCACATTTCCGTGAAAATACATGACAAAGTGCATGGAATGGCTTAAACTTGTCAAAGAAAATTACCCTAGCATTTATGAAAGATGTAGTGTGTTTGGCAGAAAGAAAGAAAAAGGAAAAAAAATCCATATTGTTGTTATATGAAATATACATCCTTCGTTTGAACCTTTCCACCTCCAGAGAAAAAGGAGAGTCAGTGACTACAGCGTAGCTATATGTGTGCGCATCATCCAGATATGGGAAGCCGTGAAAGTTCCCTGTTTCTGGTGGGATCACTAGCCTGATAGCTTAGGGTACTGCAAAAGAGAACACGATAGAGAAAGAAACGGCAAAAGAAGTATGTGTGCATTGTGTGTTATTTCACACTGGAAAGTAAGGAAGGGGCTCCTAATCCTTTTGGAAACAACCTAATGACATTATACTGATTTTCTTGTAAGCAGTATGGATTTCTAGGACAGCAGGAAGAGATGACTGTTCTGAGTAGGGAAATGGTTGAAGGTAGAATGCTGAATCCGAATCTCTCTAATAGCCCTGTTAGGCCGAACTCAAGGCAGATTTTCAGGAGACAGGGTAGAGTAAGTGGATGAAAGCAGTGTACATTCTCAGCTGTATTTGTGAAGTACAATAGGGAAAGTTGATAGATTTGCTATGATAGGTTTGGCAACTGTCTTCCTTTTCATGTCTGTCTCAGAAACACACCAAGCACAATTTGCTGTGTGGTGTGTGTGTGTGTGTGTGTGTGTGTAATGACATCTATATCTATATATCTATATCTATATCTATATATCTATATATCTATATATATATATATATATAGCCAAAGGGATAAGGGATATTTGAATTCATCATCACCCTATCGCTCTTAGTTTTGTTTTGTTTTGTTTTTTTAAGGCTGCTGTAGCCAAAAAAAAAAAAAAAAAAAAAAAAAACACACCATAGACTGGTTGGCTTATAAATAGCACAAGTTTATTTCTTCAAGGTTTGGAGGCTAGGAAATCCAAATCTGTGCTGGCAGATTTGATGTCTGGCAAAAGCCTGCTTTCTGATTCCTGCCCATGGTAAAAGGGACTCAGGAACTTTTATAAGGGCACTCACATCCTTATGACCTAATCACCTTCCAGAGGCCCACCTCCTGATAGCATTAAATTTTGGGTTGGGGAGACATGGATATTAAATTCATTGCAATGTCATAATCAAATATGTAGCAACCTGGAATTGATAGTTACCAAGAATAATTTAACACGCCATATCGATGTTGTCCTAGTGATGGCATTTTCAGGGGCAGAAGTACAGGAAAGGGTAGATAAAGACTGCAGTCATCAGTATGACAAACGAAAACTGTTTGATAAATCTACCTAAAATTCAAGTTCTGTCTCAGAAGGTGAAATTTTGCAGAGTTAACAACAGAGGAAGCAGCCAACAAATACATTTTATGTCTAAATTTGCCACAGAATGAGAAACCCATCCATGATATTACATAAACCCCAAATATGTTCTTCTTTGTATGCCTTAAATTGCCAATTATTTTGACTGATGAGAAGCAAGAAAAAATTCTTAATTTTCGCCTCTTCAGTGCTTTCATATGCTTTGTGTGGATCAAATTTCCTTTTGTTACACTGTTCCTTATGCCTGAAGAATTTCCTTTAATTCTTGCTTTATTGCAGGTGTTGTTAGAATGAGTTCTCTCAGATTTTGTTTTAATGAGAAAATCTTTGTCTTTATCATCACAGGATATAATTGTTGAGAATAGAAATATGGATGAGCTTTTGGGACTTTTTCCAGAACATAAAGATATTGCTCTATTTTTTCTGACTTGCATAGTTTCTTATAAAAGATATATCGTATTCTAACTCTTGTTCCTTTGTATATAATTAGTCTTCTTTGTATGTCTTTGAGATATGATCTTAATCTTTTGTGTACAAAGTTTAACTACAATTTATATAGGTGGTTTTTGGTTTTTTTTTATTTCAATTTTTTTTCCTTTGGTATTGGGGATTGAACCCAGGGGCACTTACCCACTGAGCCACACCCAAGCCCTTTTATTTTTTATTTAGAGACGGAGATCTCTCTAAGTTCTTTAGGGCCTTGCTAAGTTGCTGAGTCTGGCTTTGAACTTGTGATCCTCCTGCCTCAGCCTCCCGAGCTGCTGCGATTACAGGCATGCAACACCATATCTAGCTTGTTATTTTCAAGTTGTTTATTCTGCCAGCATTTTTGAATATTTCAATATATGATTAATTTTCTTTAATTTTGGAAATTTGTGGTTATTATTAAATATTATTTCTGGCTTGATTTTTCTTTTTTCTTGTCCTTTTTTTAAGTTCTAATCCCATCTATGTTAAACTTGTTGGCAATTTCCATCAGCTATCAGTGCCTCACAAGCTTCAAAATTTTCCAGTGGTAGGTTTCTGTTACCTTGTGCTAGCATATGTCCGGGGACACCAGCGTATTATTCTCAGCATTTCTACTTTCAGTTTTTCTGAAGGTCTGTGCCACAGAAAGGACCTTCCCCTGATTTTTCTTCACTCTAAGCTCCTGGGTTCCTAGTGGTGCTGTAGAGATCTTCATTTCACTTCAATATCATGCATGACTTCTGAGCCTGGACTTTGGCAAGGCACCTTTTAAGCACTCCTGCTCCTCTGCTTGGTATTTAGGCTCTACCTGTATCTATGTTGGTCTTGGATAGGACCATTCCTGTTGACTAATTGTAGCAGATTTCTATTTTGTATCTATGCAGTAGCCTAGGACAAAATGATTTCCCTTTTCCTCCCTTGGCTCTGGGAAATTTTGCACTACCTTTCCCTATAAGTAGTGGATCTTTATCTGGGTCTTAATACTGGGGAGATTTGAATCCCTCCCTAGACCCTTGTGCTTTCATTCTATACCACAGCAGAGTACAGAAAAGCAATTGATGTATCCTGCCTGACCAAATAGTAGTTGGTCGTCATTTGTGGACCTATACCTCGGAGTGCTCTTTCTAGCCTCCTGCTTTTTGATGGTCACAGGTTGGAGGCTATGGAAAAGAGATTTCCAGTGAAAATTGCCCTTCTAACTGTACCTCTCAATTTTTCTAAATTAATCTGCTAGTTCTGGTTAGTTGCTTTTGCATAACTAGAAAGGATGAACTTTAGTCCATGGCAGGGAATATGATTGCCCTGAATGCATATGGAATTTAAGAGGACAGCCTTTCTCATGCTCTTGAGCTCAAAGAGGACTACGTGGCTTAATCAACATTAATAGAGTTTAAGAAATCAATTTTCAAAGTTTTCAGCAGTATAAACTCTTATTTCATAAGAAATGTGAAGTGCGATCTCAAAAATCAAGAGGAAAAGCTGAATTTTATTAATATCATTATGATACATAAGATTATATATTTACTTATTTAAAAGTAGATTTAAATGTTTGGTTTTAGATGAATGCATCAAATTTGGAGTCTTGGGCAATGGTTCAATCTATTACATGCATTCATTTTCGTGGGCAGTGGGCAGTTACAGGGAAATTTTATTACTATTTTGACCTGAAATCTTAGGTTATTCTGCAGTTATGCTGCATTGGCAAGACAAGATATTTCTTGAAAACTGCATAAACAAGAAATTTGACAGAGTTTTCATGCTGATTTTTAATATGCTAAACTATGCTACATTAACATATTTGAATTTTTACTATATTTTAATAGTGTAAAAGTTCTTAGTTAATTTTAATTATATTTTATGAAAGCCTGTACATATGTCTAGAAACCTAAGACTCACCTGAATCATTAGTATAGTTATTTATAAAAACCTTAAAATAATGGAGTATATTAAAAAGAAATAAGTAATAGATAAAATTTTAAAATCAAGAAAATAGAACACATATATATAATTTACATTTTCATTCAGGCTAAGGGATATGTGTATGAGTTCTCTCTCTCAGACAAATATTTTAAATAAGGTTCAATACCTGGTATGCTCTCCCATTTCCTTATTATTCTAGAAATTTCAAAGGAAATTTCCAAGAAATATTGCTTGATAATATCAAAAAGTCATGTCTTATATTGATCATTAAAGCACTTTAATGAGAGCTTATAATGTATTTTGACACAGTTAAATTTATCTAAAGCAGTTTAGAAATGACTATTGGAAATAGAAAACAACTATTTTTTATTTGTTTGTGGCATCAAAATTATGAAGGGTAGAGGGAGGGATAATTGGGAGGGATCTGGGGGAGGGAATCAATAATGTAGCTTACTCTACTCCCCTGAGAAGCCAAATAATACTTATACAATCATTTAATTCTAGAAAAAAATCATTGTTAGAGGGTAGGTGATAGATGATAGATAGATAGACCCTTATATTTGTTACGGGGCAAATACAGAAGAGTCAAGAAAATGGGGCATGGGTGATGTGGGGGTGATTTTGGATTACAGTCAGGAGTATATCATATTGTTACTACATATGCGTTTATGATTGTACAAAAACTCAACATCTCAATAAAATTTTAAGATATCATGCAAGGTGTGACATGGCAACGCTTTAAAATAATCTTGTATGTAACTAAGGCATTTCTTTTTCAAAGACAGTCAGTCTTATCCACAAAAGATTGTATTTTAGTTTTCCAAACTCATTGCTACAAATTCAACCTCTACTAAAATAAGAACATTTTAATATCTCTACAATACACTCTGTCTGGCAGCTCTCAAGCATAAAGTGATTAGCATTCAGGCATGTTTGCTTCCCCCAAAAAGCTTCTGGACAAATAGATGTGTAAATTGAATAAACTATCAGTCCCATCTCATTATTAAAGTACAGAATTTTGGCAATTTCTTTGCCAGGTGCTTTGTTTTAATAAAAAGAATGTTTTACAATTTGTGATAGATGGAGCCCATTAGATTGTTTGCTATGCTTTCATCAGGTCCCCTGTGTCTCTTGGAGACCAGCTGAATCTCATTTCCCTTCCATTTTGGATTATGCATTTGGAGCACCATGTAATGGTCTTGGCTATATAAGCAGTAACAGAATGATTTCAAAACTGTTCCAACCATTGCTTTCGGCTTTAATATACTTTGATTGTGTTGACAAGACCCAGCTGTGAGTTTGATTATTAAAGCTTCTATTAAAGTCTTGCTACTTATGACACCATTGGAGTAAGAGAAATCAGAACTTGTGTCTTAAATAAACAGAATATAATTTAAAGTGATTTAAATTATCTAATAATAGTGTGATGCCACTTTTAGATCCATTAAAAGATAACATTTTTGCCACAGCAAATAAAGAAAAATCTTTGTAGATGCTGATATGATGGCTTTGCTCTGGACCAATGAGAGCTGTTAAAGTCAAATGGTATTGGTTTATCACTAGGCTTAAGCAAAAAAGTGTTCTCTTTGGAAGACATTTAAGGAACTAGTACTAAACAAATCCATATAAAAATTAGTTAACAGATTCATTTCTAGTTTAACTCAGACTGTTTAATGCATGGGGAAATTGTATTGATGTTAACCAGAAATTCCTGAGAGAATTGCTGACAATAATACTTTTTTCAAGTTTCAATCAATAAGATTTCAAGATAAAACCAATTTTTTAAAAATTTTTACCATTTGGGGGAACTGTGATGATTTTATAATGTGAGACTTGGGGTAGGTTGAACTACATTACTCAGAATTCCCTTTCTTGTAGTTCAAAATTTAGGATGAGCCTCAGGGCAATTTTTGCAAAATTTGAAAGATGTAGGGAATGAAGCAGACATTTTGCTGCTGACCTATGGAGTTACTGACCTTGTGACTCATTTCAACACCAAGAGGCCATGTCTGGATCTGCAATTTCTCTACCCTCTCCAGGTTTACCTTTGATTTTTCTGACTTCTAGTCCAGGTGTATGTTTTACTTGGAGATAAAGGTTTCTGCAGGGTATCCTTTTCACTGAGGTGAGGTAACAAAAATCTACACAGGTTTCAGATCATCTTTGTGAGGTTTCAGGCAGCTCTGTGGGTTTCCAAGTCATGCTTTCAAATTTCTTTTCCTCATTGTCTGTGGACTTCAGATTTTGGCATCAGATATAGAAACACAGCTTTAAAAAGACTGCTTAGCCAGCCCTCATGATTACGTAAGCCAACTACCAGAATTAAATATGGGTATGCATATCTATGTTTGTATGTGTATATAAAAATATGTTATTATTCTTGTTCTTTTTTTTTTTTTTGGTTGAATCCTAACTCATACAGAATTCTTAACCCAGCACTGTCCCTAGTTGAAGAGAATAGATAGATTCTATATTTTTGTGGAAGGTGTTGATCTTTTGTGTTCAAAGAAAGAGGGGCAACTATTTCTGGAACAGAATTCATGGTAAAGGACTATGATAAAATGTACATGAACTCAGTATAAAATATCCTCCTGTTTCTTTTTTTAGCATGTTATTTGTTTTTCTGTAATTGACAGAATTCTGTACTCACTAATAAATGAGTTGTGAACTTTAAATTTATCTTCTCATTTACACCAAATAAAATTCTATTTCTGTATGTAAAATATCATAACTTGTTGGCCAATACTGTTACATATAAATTATCATAATCAATATGATAATAATAACCAATAATTAAGCAATTCATTGTTAAAAGAAAATGGACTAATGTCTTCAGATGTCTGAGGGGAAATACTTTTGAATCTAGATTTCTATAGGTAGCTAAGCTTAAGATGTTTATAATTTTTAATAGACATATAATAATTGTACATTATTATGTGGTACAGTGTGATGTTTCAGTACATTCATACATTTTTAAGATCAACTTGTGATATTTACATTAATACATCAACTCAAACTTTTTATGAAGTACAAAAAGTAAAGAAAAGAATTTTCAGGAGTAGAAGAACTCAGAAAGTTTTCATCTCAATGTACTTTTTTTTTCCTGAGAAAATTAAGAATGTTTTCCATGAAAAAGAAAAAGAAATCCAAGAAAGAGATACATGGAATACAAAAAGTAGGACAACTTGACCACATGACTTAGTGGAAGAAATCTGAGAAAGACAGCTAGGCAGGAAAACCTTAAAAATAACCCACACAAGATTGATGGGAACATCTTAGGAATATCTTTAGGAAGAAGGTGGAGTTACCACCACAAAAAAATATGATGAAGATGGTGAACAAATTAATTAAACTAAAATTAATTAAAATAAATTCCTGCCATTGAAACAAACTGATTTTGCTCTGCCCCCCTTCTAAATTAAGAGCAACCTCCTCCTCCAGAGAATGGAGGCTGAGGGCTGTAAAGTCTCACCCTGACAGATGTTAAAGAGCAGAGACTGCCCTCCTCCGGTCTGTGTGACACAGCCTAATTAATTCTATTTATGGATGTTTCCTTCCTCTTCTCCCTTAAAAGTTCTGCTCATGGGGTGCTCTAGGCAGCAGCTTAGAGAGCCACGAGTTCTGGTCAGGGGCTGCCTCAGGACCCATGAGAGTTTGGGGCAGCATCTGTCCCAGGTGCCAGGAGTTGAGAACAGCCATGCCCCCCAGGATCTGGATCTCTCCTCCCAGCTGCCATGGCAACCACAAGATTGCCAGTGGCTGCTGGAGCCCTGGCTGAAGTGGGAGAGAACTCTGGACAGGCGGTCACAAAAGTGCCCAGGGTCTCAAACTAGGAAAGCTGAAAGGCAGTATTCACAGGAAGCAGTGGCAGTGAAGGACTGCACCCCCTCCATTTGATAAGAATACTGGGAGGATTCCTGGGACTCTGGCTTCTAGCTGAGAACAGCAAAAGCCAGGCCCCCCAGCAACCTCACCCTGCAAGTGCCTCCCTCCATCCAGAGCCAGATGTGATCATCTAATCCTACTGTCTATTTTGACCTCCTCAGTGGAAATAACCCATCATCCTCCCAAATTTCCATTAAGCCTAGTTTTTTCTTTTGTTTTGTTTTATTTTCTCTGTTTTGTTTGCTTTTGGTTTCTTGTTTCTTTTGTTTTGTTGGTTTTGATAAGGTTTGTTTTTGTTTTTGTGTTCTTCCACACCAAACATTTTGTTTTTGTGCTGTATAGCGCCCCTGGTGGTGAGCTTCTCTGCTACCCCATTCTTCACTTTCCTCCACCAACAGCTAAACATTATTCCTCTCTCTCTCTCCCTTTCTCTCTCTCTCTCCCCCTCCACTAAAGTCATTACCTCAATCACTTCCTCTTTCTTTATTTTTTAAAAATTTTATTGGAATATCCTAGATCATCTCCACTGTCTTGCTGCTCTCACTCCAAATTCACAAGTTCCTCTTGACTTTTCTATCACATCTTCTTTTTTCTCAAGCCTATTTTTCTTTATCTAGGGAGATAGTGGAAATCTAAAGCTAATGACAAACTTGAAAATGGGTGTTTGCTTTTAAACTAGGTATAGTCTGACAATTATAGTCTGGGGGAAGACAGTTAATAATACTTCTACTCCTCTCATAGGTGGTAATTAATATTGTAACAGTTATAGAAGGGAAAAAGTAACTAGTTCAATGTTATATAACCTAATGCATTTGTAGAGATGTATTGGGAAGGAACAGGGAGGGATAAGGGTGGGTTATTGGGGGTGCTCTTGGGGGTAAATCTAATTTTCAGAATTTATATATATATATTATATAATTTCATTAGAAGCTTGTTTGATTGTTCAACAAATAAATTTCTGAATAAAATAAATTTTAAAAAGTAACCAGTTCAATGTTGTCTATTGTATTCATTAGCTGTACATATTGACACTTTTCCATTATCTCATGAGGTATTGGAAATTGTAAAGGTCAATAATAATTCACAGAACAAAAGCTCAGTGAAGGAATTGGTCAAAACTGTCAAGAGAGAACCAAATAAAAACTACATCAGACTTTGCCTGACTCCAGTCAGACTGGCAAAGATGAAGAATACAAATGGCAACAGATGCTGGAGGGGTTGTAGGGAGATAGGAACACTAGAAAATTGTTGGTGGAACTGCAGACTGATACAGCTGCTCTGGAAAGCAAGGTGGAGACCCCTCAAAAAATTAGGGATGGATCCACCATATGAGCCAGCTATTTCCCCTTCTGTGTATTTTCCCAGAAGAGCTATAATCAACACATCACAGTGACACAGCAAAATCAATGCTCATAGCAGCTCAATTACAATAACTAAATTATGGAATCAACTCAGATGCCCCTCACTGTGTGAAAGGATCCAAAACTATGGAATATATATACAATGGAGTTCTACTAAGCTATTAGAAACAATGATATTATGGCCTTTGAAAGTAAATGGATGGCAATGGAAGAAATTTTGCTGAGTGAAATTAGCCAAACTCAGAGACTCAAGGGTCAAATATTTTTCCTCATTTGTGGAGGCTAGAACAAAACCCAGACTTCAATGAAAGATAGTCAAGCCCATGTACTAGACTCACCAAAGTTGAAGCAACACATAATCCAGGGGAATCATAGGTGTGTGGGGAAGTAGAGGGGAGAGAAAAGAGGTGGAGGGAGCAGCAAAGGAGAGATGATAGGAAGGAATCTTAGGGGGAAATCAACAATGTCTCTTATTCTTTAATCACCCACAAATTCTAACAAAAATTATCAAATATTTAATTCTGAAAAATGCACAATCATATCTATAAAGACATTTGTATCTGTTATAGGGAGGAAATATAGATGAGTCAAATCAAGTGAGGTGGGTGATGTGGCAGTGATTCTGGATTTGGAATTCAGGACATATAATATTGTTACTACATACACATTTAGGATTGTGCAACAACACAACTTCTCAATAAAAATGAATGTAGAATATTTGCATATAGCTCTGGCATGAAACTCAGACTGGTACCTGTTAGAATTGTTCTTGGGTTTAAAACATTATGAAACAGGGCTGGAGAGGTGGCTCAGTGGTAGAGCTCTTGCCTGGCATGAGTGAGGACTCAGGTTCAATCCCAGCATCACATACACAACTAAGTGGAAGAAAAATAAAAACCAGATGAAAAAATTTTTTTAAAAGATTAACTTTCAAAAATATAATAATAATTAAAGTTTGGGGAGCCATTGTATGAACTGCACTATTCAAATTGTACCCCATCCCCAAAATGTGAAGAGATAAAAATCCCACAACCCATCAACAAAGTCCCAAAGTGAAATAATCAGTGAGAGATCTCAGACCCTACTCCCTGACACTGAAAATGAGGAAAAAGTGAAACAATTCTCCTCCTCATTCCAACAACTCTCCAGCTAAGAATTCCATGGATAGGGACATGGATTAAAACTTAGACATAAGTAGCAACAACTGATTACTAAAATGATCAAAGAGTTCAAAGAAGATTTAAGGAAGAAAATAAGAGAGCAATTATAGGAGTTGAAACACCATTTTAATAAAGAAGAAAAGACACTGAAAAAAGATGTAGCAGAGCTCTTATAATAAAAAACAGTGAACCAAATTAAAAGTTTAGTGGAAGTATTAATAGCAGAATAAACTCAATAGAAAAAAGAAATTCAGCTCTTGAAGAAAGAACATCAGACAATAAAGACAGGCTGAATAATCTTGAGCACATGGATGATAGACAAGAAAAAAAACTTACTGATCATGATCAGAATTTTCAAGAAGTATGAGATGAAATCAGAAGAAATAGCATGAGAATTAAAGGGATAG